>JAYMSW010001213.1:0-17416 GCA_036897725.1 Erodium texanum | reverse complement strand
CTAGCGCGACGTTGTGCTCTGGTGTCGCCTTTGAGGTTCTTGGGCGACGTCACTTTCATACTCCGTCGCCCAGGCACTTGGGCGAAACCACTTAGGCAATGCGGCTTGAGCGACATAACTTACATCGCCCAAGAACCTGGACGACGTAGTCAACGTACAGGATGTAAAATATAAAAACAAAATAACTTGCTTGATGTTATTGAAGTACTTGATAGTCCCATATATAGGAGATTACAAGATGATCAAAAGAAAACTAGATAATACATAATATTCTAAATTATTTGTCGTAATAAAATAAAATAAAATCAGATCAAATAAATAGTATTTATTCTGATTTGATATTATATGATTTAACTATCGTCTGCACAGAACGTTGCTGGAACTGCATCGCTCAAAAAGCACTTTCCACTGGTGCATGATCAAATATACAGTACGTATTTACATACAAAAATAGTCGGTTATAGAAAAAGGCTCATGTTACATTACATAAAGATATAGTATAGTAGTATAACTACAAAAACAATACCATATGGCTAGCTTAGCTTATGTACAGCTAATGGTTGTGATTTGTGAGCATGATAAATCCAACAGTCAATTTCTGCATTCATTATTCATATATCCTCATTCACCCACATGTATCATGCATTGCTACCGATCTATGAACCTTAGGTCTGCTCCATCTTTCAAAACTGGCATTAACTTTTGTCATTGTTCTTATTATATGCTATGACCCTATGTGTGAGAAAAATATGATAGTTTTTCATTGTATTAATACCGACAATTTGGTGATATATCTACTTTCTCATTATAGATAAGAATTAAAATAAATAAATGTTTTGTTGATGAAACGCGACGGCCTTTGAAATCTTCATGCGTTAAGGCATTCAATCCAAAAACTAGCACCACTTGATATTTAGCTTCACTAAAAACATTATGTATTTTTAAAATCTCAAATATGCACTTCCCTCATGACAGGTCGGAACAAAAAGTATGTTCAAGAGGAATCTATATACAAACTTTAGTTTTATCAGTTACTATGACTTAAAACTTTGATCACCAAATCAAAATTCCGAACACCAACAAAATAGGAGTGGTGTTAAACCAAAAATATTTGCAATGGTACGAGAGGACGTGCGTATATAACAGTCAATTTGTTGATGCCAGTATTCATATTTACAACAGCCAAGAGGTACAGAATTCAGTATATGCTTATGTACATAAATCCCTTTTCCTTTTACAACAGTCCTAATTGACTGTACATTTCCTCATATGAGATCCGGAGGAAACGATAATAACATTCCGTTTATGTAACACAAAGAATCAAACAAATGGTGAATAGTGATGTAGGCCAGAGCAATGCTATGTGTACTTGCTCCCAACTCCAACTCCTACCCGGGTTTTCAGTTTCAGAGTAGAGGCGGCAGGATCCTTGAACAACATAAGGTTTCCATTGGGATCTTTTGTGCTGTATGCCTGTACCTGAGGATTCATCACAATCCGACACGATCCCCATGTCTCACCCATCAAATCAACACCGTAGTATGTTAAATGATCTGAAATGCTATTCCCAGCCACTGACCTACAAAATGTCGCAACAAAAAGAAAATAGATGCACATTCGCCAAATAAGCATTTTCTGTCATGTATGCAATACAGGGATAATTGCAAAAAAGTACCCTGAGGTATCCACTATATTCACTTTTCGCCTTTCTGTTGCTTTTCATATAAATTTGTTTCAAAATGATGATTTTACCCTTGAAATTTTGAACTTAAAATAAGTAAATAACCAAAAAGAAAGGAAATTAAGGAAGGTGAAAATTCTGAATTTTTATTTATTATTATTTTTCGAAGGGTAAAATTGTCATTTTGAAACAAATTTACACAAAGTACAACAAAAAGGCAAGTTCAGGGCACTTTTTTTTTATCCCTAAAATTATACATATATTCTTGTTCTCTGTTTCCTTGAACTATCTGATTCCAGGGGAACAACTTGGAGTTGATTTTCTGGCATATAAATGAAACTTGTACATGATTCAGATAAAATTTTAGCATCAATTCCACCAGCATTCGTGCAGGGATGGATCAGGGATAACTAGTGTGGGGGCAAGGTTGTTAAATTACTGAGGCAATAGTTCAAAGTTTAAAGCTACTCGTGTAAAGTCTAAAATTCGGTGGGGGCAACCCTCAAAAACCTAATGAAAGAATATGAAAATTAAAAAGAAAAAGAAAAAGGGATATATTTAGATTTTTATTTTTTTTTGTGCGTGTATCTCTGGTCTCGGGCACAAAAACTGTTTGAAACTTTTGCTTCCAAAATATGAGAGTACAGTGCAGGGAACTTAAGGGCAATCAGTCTTTAAAGAAGAATATGCATGCTCCACACTACCACTATCTTTTTGCCAAAGTGTTAAATTCACTTTTATTTATGCAGGTGCAATTTGATTTAAGTGATGCAAAACCAGAAGGCTTAAACTGTAGAATCAAGAGATTTATTCAAGTTGAAATCACCTAGAACAAAAAGCATTACCTGCTACAGGATGGATCTTCACCTGAACCATCACAAATCTTCTCGACAGGATAAACTAAACTTCCCACTCCAATGTTATAAAGCCAAACCTGAAGTTCAGAGGAAGGCACACACTCCTTAATAAATTGGAATACAAGGATTAGAAACTATAACATGTATACAATACCTAAATAAACTTGAGATTTCTCACATCAAAGTAAAAATGAAGTAAACTTTATCATGCTTGGTTCCTAGATGACACATACATATCAAAATTAAGGGTAATTAAGGGAAAAAAAACTACGAACATGGGAACCACTTTCTTACCATGAACCTCAAAATTGAGATTAACACGGTTCCACAACTGTAATTTGAAAAAACACTTTGCCTTTAGAAGAGTTCAACATTCATTTAGTAAAAAAGTAAACAGATAAAAAAAGGTAGTCATAAATAATCATAATTTGGCTATTGCTGGAAACTTCACAACTCTGCTTATCTATAACTCATTTGAGTTCTTCAAAATCTACCTCGAAGAGATATACCACACCATTGACCAAGCAGCCTAGACGGTTGTAGTAAATTTGAGATAAAGCAACTGGCTAATAGCAAAGTCATATTTAATAAATTTGTAAGGAGATAAATTTGTAAGGAGACATTACCTCTCTAGGGAAGTGGTGGTATGTCTTTTGAGGGAAAAGAGTATAGTAGGGAGGTAAATGAGGCACAATATCATGTTCATGCGTAACTCGGATAGTATTTGGCACAAGTTTGCTGTAACACTCCGCAAAAGCTGCATTCCCAATCCGAGGTTGTCCAAATGTCATAACCATGACATTCTGAGCTTTATTATGAACCTGGGGAAAACCAAATAGTACATATTTTATTAACGTCCAAGAAAATTGCCAGGCAATTGACAAGACAAATTGCTGGGAAAAAAAAATACAGAAGAGGATCAAAACAAATAAAGCAGCAAATCCATGGTTATTGCTGAATACAGTTTTAGTTTGGTAGTTAGAGCTGCAACGAAAAACTAGAATCAAGGTGCATTTATTTTAGTTTTTTAAGGAAGTCAATTGTTGAGATCAAATGAAAGTGAAAGGGGCTTCTTAAAGACACCAACTATTAAGTAAAAACACACACCATGCATAATTGTGTCTAGAATCATATGCATGTAATCATGCCAGGTTAACTATTTCAGTCAACCAGTCCAAAAGACATAATGGAATATATAAGATGACTCAAAGAATATCAAGAAAACTGCTGCAATCCACCACATTATTCAGTACCCATATGACTGTCACATAGTTACTCATACTCAAGCAATAGCAGTAAAACGTCAATGAACAGCAAGAAATAAAATCAACATACAAAAACACATTTCTAGTCGGAACAGAGAGCATTTTTACTTACTTTGAGATCAAGCCCACAGAAAGAGGCCATAGCCCCTCCCATGGAGTGCCCTGTTACCATGACGTCAATATCCCCATATATCTCCTTTGCTCTTTCAACAGCATGTAGAATGCCAGAGCGCATGGTTGTGTTGTGGTAAGCAAAATAAAATCCATGGTGAACCTACAATGATGTAAATATTATAAATAGTAAAATAAATATTTTTATTGCTCAGAGAGAGAGAGACAGACAGACAGACAAACAGACAGACCATTGCATCAGGCATGCCTGGGTACTTTATATCAAGTTGTTTCCAGTAAAGGTCTTCAATCCAATTCTGTATGCTGCGCACATATAAAAATATGAGTCGGTCAGCAAAATATTAAGAAGATACAAATCAGGCTATAGGAAAGATTAACTCCATAATACTATCATTAATTTATATACATTCTAACTTGCCTTGAAAAGTAACCGAACTTCATACCTACAGGACAATATCTAGAATACCACAATGACAACCATACTTGTGAATTTTCATAGTCATATTTGATTGGAATAAAAGATGTCAGCAACCATGTACATAAAGAGTAGTTTGGTACTCAACTCTCAACAAGGTGTTTTCATTATTATCTTTTATGTCTACCACAATTTAATCGATAATGCCACTTGGGGAAGGCATAACCTGATTTGGTGTGAATAAAAGACTAACAAGATTAATCAAGTTGATAAAATTTAAGAGTAATTTGGTGTTCAAACTGTGTTTTCATTATTCTTATATGTATGGCACATTATACACGATCAAGTTATTTCAGGACAGCAAAACCTGATTTTTAATATGTATAGCTAGTGAAGGAAAAATGGGTAAGGGTATCCGGATAACCACTCATGACACTTTTATGATAAACAGAAGAATCTAAGTCAAATTTATCATTCTAGGTTATATAAATGGCAAAATACTCTAATTTCAGACCTGTGTTCCTGTGTTCCTCGGAAAGCAATTACAATAGCATTGAGATCCTCCGCCACACCAACAAATGCCTACAACAGAGTGACTATGTCAATATATAAACAAATACAATCACATAACCCAATAACAATAAGAGGAAGCAAAGCTATTCTGTTTAGGAGTTATAAACTACCTGTAAGCAGTGTTGGACATCAACAATCAGCTCTATTATTTCAAATCCCTGTTCGGCATTAGAAACGATAGAAGAGAACATTATAAGGCCAACGATAGTAGTAACACCTTCAGCAACTACCCAATAAAATTTAACACTTGAGTTAGATTGCCAAATCACAGAGGTAGCATGAGATAACTCTGATGTACCTTGGTCATGCCATCACATCTTGAGCATGTCCACGTAAATAACTCTGTTAAATCTGACATATACACCTGCAAATAACTTGTTCCCAGTTAATATAGCGCTTGGAGGCATCTCTCATTTGACCACGTGATCAGACATTTATCATACACCAAGAAATATGTTCCTTAATATGATAGCATTTACTTATCACAATAGTTTTCTCATCACATACATACCGCTGATGCATACTCCACTAATATTGTAGCAAGAGTGTGATTGTAGCGAGGGATATGTCTTGCATACACGTTCTTGGCCTTGAGTTCTGCATGTAGTAGGAAAATGAAAATCCACTATATTAAACCCTTTACAACACAAAACCTAGCTGAACCATACAAAGGTATACACGTTCATGTATAACATGAAAAGACATGCATAAGTAGATTTTCAGACAAAGTGCCTCCATGAACAACAATTTTAAGCTACAGCTCATCCCTTCTTCAAACAAAAAACACATCAAGAAAGAAAATACATATAGGTTCATGTGGCATGGAATGGCTCACAGCAACGTGTATCCAAACTTTCTGAAAGGAAGAATATACTGCCCATTGCAAACATTGAATGAACTATTCTAGTTGATCCCAAGTAATAATCTATCAGAACGTGCAATATATGGTGTCACCTCATTGATCATACAAACAAAAACCAATACGAACCACATGCCTTTTTTGACAATTCATTACAATCACAAAAATCAGCACAACATAACAAATAACAGCTAAAAGAAGAAAAAATGCTCAGAAAAAGAAGCTTAACAATGTCATTACCTCTAGTACCAGAAACAGAAACTAGACAAACAAGGAGGATTGTCCCCTTCAACCACCAATAGCACCCTTCTCGTCCCTCCATATTAGCTGCGCAAAACTGAAACACCAGAAAGCACCCAGATTCGCAGACAAGTTAACAAAAGATCCAAATCAAATGGAGGAAATTAGGGCAATCAGAGAGAAACAATCAACCTGCCAGTTCTCGGTGGAATAGGAGCCCGTTTGAGCTTGAATTTTGACGATCAGAGAGCAATTGCAAGGAATCTACTGAATTTGATTCGGTTTTGCTGTGCTTTGACTACGCCAGAGTGCCTAGGAAGGGACGGTGAAAGATGGATTTTCTGGTAGAGTCTAGAACTGGATAGGGCGTGTTTGGTGGCACCACGAGTTTTAAGTGCTTTTCACTGAAAGATAATGAACCAAATGGATAATTGCCAAACAAAGACTAACTGGCGTATTGCGCGCGGATATATTTTTTATTTCCGGAATTACCCCCACCGTTATCATGTATTTACATCCGTAGCCCTCTCCCGTTAATGCGATCACTTTAAAAACCCCAAACCCTTGGAGGCTCTCGCGCCATTGAATTTCTGAATTCTGAACAAGGTTCCGCCAACGTTAACCTAGCTGCTGGTGATCGGAACGGGCCTGTGAGCTTCTAGTGGTTCTGTTTTTCTCTCTGCCTGTTTGTTTTCCGGGAAAATCAATCTTCCTGTTGAAATGGTGAGAGTGGAGCCAATTTACGCGAGCTCGAAAGCGGAGCTGAGTCGGATAGAGAAGCACAGGAAGAAGGCTAAATCGGGAGGGTTCGAGTCCCTTGGATTGAGCTCCAATGTGCTCAGAGCAATCAAGCGGAAGGGGTACAAGGTGCCCACTCCCATTCAGAGGAAGGCGATACCTCGCGTACTCTCAGGCGTCGATATTGTAGCCATGTCACGCACTGGCTCCGGCAAAACGGCCGCTTTCGTCGTGCCCATGATAGAGCGCTTGAACCAGCACGTGTCCCAGGGCGGTGTCAGAGCTCTCATTATGGCTCCCCCCCGGCCCTCGGCGCTGCAGACTCTGAAGTTCACACAAGAACTTGGTAAATACACAGGTAATTGGGTTTTTTTTGTTCTGTTTAGCTGAGAATTATTTGAACGGTCATTTTTATCATAAATGTTGGTATGGATGAGCAAAATTTGCAACTTTCATACTTCCAGTGGAGTTGCTGTTTGATTCTGATCCCATAAATCAGGGGTTGGCATTTTTGAAGTATTGGTACAAGGGTAGGTACTGTTTGAAATGTCTAACATGTATTAATGGCTCAAATAAAGTAAGCATAAAATATGTAGGAGTTGCTAAGCTAATCAATGTATATTAATTATCTCCAATTTAGCATTCCTTTGTTCTTGATGGGGTTGTTTAGAGGTGGCTAGGTATTTGGCTAAGCTTAGTTGTGTTGGTAGAAGCTGCTTCATATTCTCTCGTTAAAGAGTTAAGCTGTTCTGCTGGGTGTTCTCACAGAATCATTTGTGCCCACATACTATCAAAGAATTGCCAGCTGGAAAACAAAGATGTACTGATGGTTTCTAGTTCAAAGGTTTTATTAGATGGCTAGTAGCTATGCACATAGTATTTTTCCTCCTAATGTTGTTAAGTTATAGTAACTTACTGCCTTTATTCATACTTTTAGGCACTGATGAACTTTTTTAGCTTGATTTCATTTTATTTGTCAACTGAACTGGATGCCCTTGTATAAATTGTGTTCATTCAGATCTCCGTATTAGTTTATTGGTTGGTGGTGATAGCATGGATAGACAATTCGAAGAGTTAGCACAGAATCCTGATATTATAATTGCAACTCCTGGTAGGCTCGTTCACCATTTGACGGAGGTGGATGACATGTCATTGCGCTCAGTGGAATACGTAGTTTTTGATGAAGTGGATCGTCTATTTCAACAAGGTTTTACTAAACAATTGTATGAAATACTTGCTCAGCTTAGTGAGAACCATCAAACATTACTTTTCAGTGCAACATTATCAAGTAACCTTGCTGAATTTGCTAGGGCTGGTCTGCGCGATCCTCACCTTGTGCGGCTTGATTTAGAGACTAAGATAAGTCCTGACTTGAATCTAACCTTTTTCACCATGCGACAGGAGGAAAAATATGCTGCTTTGCTGTATTTGGTAAAGGAAAAAATTACTGATGAGCAGGCATTGATATTTGCTTCAACAAAACATCATGTGGAATTCCTCAATATTTTGTTTAGAGAGGAAGGCATTGAGCCATCTGTTTGTTATGGTGACATGGATCAAGATGCTTGTAAGATTAATGTATCAAGGTTTAGGGTAAGGAAAACTAAGTTGCTAATTGTGACAGATATTGCTGCTAGGGGAATTGATATTCCATTGCTTGACAATGTTATCAACTGGGACTTCCCCCCAAATCCTAAACTTTTTGTTCACCGAGTGGGGCGAGTTGCAAGAGCAGGTCAACCTGGTACTGCATATTCTTTTCTGACCACGGAGGATATGGCTTACGGTTTAGATCTTCATCTATTTCTCTCCAAACCCATTAGGCCTGCACCCACACAGGAGGAGGTGTTGCGAGATATGGATGGTGTGATGTCCAAAATTGATGAAGCAATTAAAAATGGAGAAACTGTGTATGGGTGTTTCCCTCAAACAGTTATTGATCTTATTTCAGACCGAGTTCGAGAAATTATTGATTCATCAGCTGAACTAAGTGCCCTGCAGAAAACCTGCACAAATGCTTTTCGTTTGTATCGTAAGACAAAACCCTTACCTGCAAGGGAATCCATTAAAAGAGCAAAATGTTTGCCACCTCCTGGGTTACATCCAATCTACAAAACTATTTTAGGCGGTGGGGAGTCGATGACAATCGCCTTCTCAGAGCGCTTGAAAACATTCAGGTTCTGCTCAGCTTTTTCCTTTTCATCCTCTATTACTGTTTTTAAAATGTTTATGCTATACACATGTTTTAATTGTTTTTTGTCATATTGCAATGTTGCAAAGTTATAACTGCTCAATGGTTGATTTATACCAGGCCCAAACAGACCATTCTTGAAGCTGAAGGTGAAGGTGAAGCAGCCAAATCGAAACATGTGCAGGTAACTTGCAGCCTTTATTACATTGTCTCATGCTGACCTGCAAGCTCTTGATCATAATCTAAGCGTGAAGAAAAAGGAAAACACTGAAGAGAAAGTGTCATAAATTATCTCTATAACATTTTGATTATGGCTTCCTTGCAGGGCCCTTCTAGTCAATGGGTTGATGTGATGAAGCAAAAGCGAGCTGTCCACGAGAAGATCATTAATTTAGTGGATCAGCAGCACTCAAGCAAACATGTTGAAGAGGTAAGTCCTTCCATGTAGTATTTTCCAGATAAGATTTTTTTGTAGCACGGGTGCAAAACTGTATGTGTTCTCTTTTATGTAATTTAATGTGTTATTTATACTTCCAGCAGCCTGAACCTGATATCACTACTTCAGAGGAAAAAGGAGGAAAAGGTCTGAACTCTGTCTTTGTTCTAATGCCAAACTAATACTTCAGTGAGCAAGGCAGCTGAACCTAAATGTGGGAAGTTTCATCCCATCAGCCAGATTAGTTATTATTCACTATGTTTATTGTTTCTAGTTGCATTGCTTAGTTGCTATGGAAAGAAAAATGTCCTAGGAAAGACAGGTGGAGGTACCTGTAAAACTGCAAAGGAAAAGAAAGGGAAAACTTAGTCCACCACCAGCAAACAAAAGAAATTTCCTCATTTTTTTACATTATAGACTGATATATCACAGAGCAAAGATAGATATTTCTTTTTCTGTAATTGAATTTGTTTTTTCCCTTGATGCTAGAAGTTCGTGGTACTAAACGAAAGGCAAAGAGCTTCAAGGACACAGAATATCTTATAAATTCAGTTCCAAAAAATCATGTAGGTTACCTGTGTTCTTTAATGTGAATTTCTAGGGACGTGTCATATGATTCATCTTGATTGTAGTTGGAAATTATATATTTCCTCCATTAGTAGTTTGTTCTAGAGTTCCATTCAGATTGTGTATGCATTGAAAGCCTGGTTAACTACGTAACTTGCATGATGGCTTTTCCTCAGCTTACAGAAGCAGGACTATCAGTTAGGGCTAACCAAGACTGTGGATCAAATAGGTAAGATTTGTTACTAATACTGATTACTCATTTTTGTTGGTTCTTTTCTGAGTTTACTCTATTATAATCTATGAACTCTGAGTGTGGAGAGAATAGATGTTTTTCATTTGAGATATAGTTAGACGTATAAGGTTATTGCCGAACTCTTGTCGACACTCTTCACATTTTGTATGTTCATTTAGTTTTCAGTTCAAAAACATAAAAAAATAAAAATTCCCACCATTCCAAAGTAAGTGTCCTTTTGCTTTTTGGCAGAAATAAAAAATTACTGGAGTTAGTGTTCTACTTTTCTACCATCCATCACGTGGATAGTTATTTTGGAATATCTAATCAAGAAAGTAGGACACTTATTTTTTTAATGGAGGGGGTTGGTTCAAAACAATGCCTCATGATTCTCATGTTTAAACCGCCACACAACAATAGATGCCAATTGGTCCAATATCTGTGATTGTGTGAATTTATTTTATTTGTTTCTCAGTCATGATTTTTTTTAACAAAAAGAAATAAAGTTGTCTATAATGACATGGATGTATCCACGTGGCAGTTTGATTGTCTTAATTCCAGTACACCATACGGGTAAATATCAGTTATTTTCTGTGTTGGTCCTTCAGTAACAACCCTCACCATTTAGGTTGGGATCCACCGTCATAGATCTAATTGCAGATGATAATGGCGGCATGCAGAAGCAGAAATCTGTATTTCATTGGGACAAGGTACTTCTTTTTTTCTTGAGCAATGAATGTTTTTTGGGGGGCTAAGATAAGCTGGCTAATAAGAAAGTATTGAAGCATTCGATATGTTCAATTCATATATTTTGCTAATTTTATTTATGTTTTGGGAAACAGAGAGGTAAGAAGTACATCAAATTGAATAATGGTGATCGTGTTACAGCCAGTGGAAAGGTACTATTTTGGATTCTGCCTTGCTTGAACCCTTCAGGATTTTGCACATGTTCATTTATAGTTTATGGCATGTAAATAAAATAAACATATCGATTGCCAGGTAATTGCCCTATATATAATTTGCGTAGGTTAAATTTGTGTTTATTTTAGATTATTACACTGAACCTTCCCGAAGGAAAGAACCCTTTTTTTCTCTGTCATTGAATTGTTTGTTCACTTACTACGAAATGAAATGACCTGTCAAAATTGTCATCTATGACATATAGACCTGGGGTAATAGGATCAGTTCTAGTCTGTCTTATTCAAAATTGACTTAATTTAGCTCTTTAGTTTTCATTTGTTCATATTAAGAAACTACCTTGAGTTTGATATTTGATTTCATTTTACTGAGCCATGATCTAGCTAAAGGGTGCCTTAAGATCATGGCAACCTTTGAAGAAAACTTTGTTTAGGAGATGCATGTAATATTCCGTTGTAATATTGAAGGAAAAAAGGAAGCTAAATCATTTGTATGTATGATATTTTTCTGTAACAAATGTGAATTAATTGCTTTTTGTTACAAAAGAATCATCTTATTGCCTCGGGTGATCTATGCATCCATATCTAATCTAATAGGTGTATGTCAATAAATGACTTAATACTATTCTTGAAATCTATTTTTTTTAATCAGCTATTCTTGAAATCTGTTAGGTTTGCTTATTTGCATACCTAAATGCCCAGAGGGTCCTTTACACTTTGTGTTTGCTTCTGGTATGTAGATCAAGACAGAGGGCGGTGCAAGGGCAAAGGCTGCCAAAACTGGGATATACAAGAAGTGGAAAGATAGAACCCATAACAAAATCTCTCTTAGAGGAACAGGAGAGGGAAGGGATACTGAGGGAGACATTAGTTTAGCAGGTAATGCTTTGAACTCCGAATCTATTCCCTTCACTTGTTTGATGTTATTAATCATCAATTTACCATTTTAAGGTTTTTAGAGGGTCCACTTTAATTTATTGGAATAACCTTATGCCAATGCATTACTTGTCTCAATTTATATGTATGATCATGATTCATTACTTTGAACAAGACCTGGTGACTTGTATAAGGAAGTGTATTGCATCATGGGCCATTCATTGGTAAGATTGGCGGCCCAAAATCTAAGTCTTGGTTGAACTCTAAGGGACTGGATTTGTTATCACTTCCACTCAAGTTTGGATCAAAATGCACAACAAATGACTTTCCATGTTACCTATGCTGCATTTTTAACATATGTTCCTTATCCGTTGATGGTGTACTTTTGCAGGATACAAACGTCATCAACAAGGGAATAACAATAGGAACTACAAGGGTGGAAAGAGGAAGCGCCCATTACCTAACGCTCATGTGCGTTCTGAAGTCAAAGAGTTGGAACAAGTTCGAAAAGAGAGGCAGAAAAAGGCAGATAGAGTGTCTTACATGAAGGGCACTAAAAAGTTAGGCACAAATGGGAGAGGAGGTGGAAAAAGAGTTGCGAGGACTTGCTAGAGATTCACACTGATGTGTTCTCTGGCTGATGATACTGAAATTTTGACATCACTTTCCCATTTCTCTTTTTTCAATTTTGATGATGCGTGCAGCTGAGTTGAATTAGTTCAAAAACTGTTACCTATTACTATTTACTATTAGGTTGTAAATTGAATGGAGCATTGAATGAGTCTAGGTGGAAGGAATGAGACCAAGTGAAAATGTAAAGGAGCATGTGCTCTCCATTTCCTGTCTCACAAGTACACTGCATGTGGTCTATTCACTCTTTAATGGACCTAAATGGTCCATATCCTTTATCTATCTATTTTTCATATATATTTTTTAGTTATTCATTCGGGTTGGTCCACGTGTACAAATGTAAGAGTAAGGCTAATGTTTGAGAAACCCGTGGCTAAAATGTCAGAATTTCACCCGCTCTTTGTCCAACGTTAAAGATTGAGATTTCGCAAATCAATGAGTTCTTTTCTACGTAAAGAAAAGTCATTTGATAAATTAATCTTGATAATAATTATAATAATAATAATAAATTAAGTTGTAATACTTCTTATTTCTACATGAGTAATAAGGTTGACGCTTACTAACACTTGATACAAAAAAATTGCAGTATAAAAAAATTCTCTTGAATTTATGTTGAAGAGCTTCGCTCGATCACAAGAAAGAATATGCGAGTCCGTGTGTTTGACCTGATAATCGACAGTCTTGAGGTCGATTAATTAAGAGTTTGATGATTTGAGGAATTAAGCGTGTCCATTCCACCAAAAAAAAAACCTAGCTGCCGCTGTTGAGGACCCATGTGTCGTCACCTTGCTTAGTTGTCCTCCAACTCTCGCCGTCGTCCACCCGTAACTTTTGGCTGGTGTTATCTCGCCTCACCTGGGAACGTCGGTTTTGCCATGTTGTCCGTCCGGTCGTTGCGCTTCCCCGTCCCCGAGGCATGCTCGAGTGTGGTACACATGTGTCTGTTTGCGCCGTATTCAGTTTGTTTTTTGATTAGTCAATAAAGGTGCCAGACTTAGTCTCGATTTGGTATCAAACTTAGTCTGGTTTTTGGTGTCAGATTTACTCTGTTATAGGTGTGCACCTAGTGCGGTTTAGGTCGTTCATTACGTATGGTTTCTGATATTTGATTTAATTGGGATCTTTGTGCAGATCATGTATCATTAGTTGGCAGTAGTGTTTTGTAAGTGCTAAGACAGCGCGAGAATCAGTTTGCTAGCGACCAATTTTGGTCGGGTTTTATCCACCAAAGCTAGGTTCTTCCTCTGTTTTATTTTACAAATTTTTAAGACCTTAATATTTTTACTATAAAATCCACCTTCCCAACTTTTCTTTCACACTATCCTCGACTCTTTTTTATTTTCTATTTTTTTAAAATCTCGGACTTTCCAACTCTTCCTTCCACAAAAATGACAGGCATCACTTTTTTGAACTGAAGAGGAAAACACGTCTTATCATTGCATGTTTTTTTACGCAAACTAACAGGGCTTCAACTATTGACAACAAATCCATCTTGTCTTCACCCAAGACACATTGAACGACGTCATCTTCTTTCGAGAACAGTGTATTGCAAAGACCACTGGAATTAGACGAACAAAGTAGTGAAGCAATTTGATAAGTTGTACCTATAATTCTACGAAAATTGAGCTCTTAGGCAGATTGATGTAGACATGGAAGCTCATACTGATGCTCAATACCAACTGGAGGTCGTACATATAGTTTATTGTGAGGGAATTTTTATGA
This sequence comes from Erodium texanum, assembly GCA_036897725.1. NCBI lineage: Eukaryota > Viridiplantae > Streptophyta > Magnoliopsida > Geraniales > Geraniaceae > Erodium > Erodium texanum. The sequence goes on along the minus strand of JAYMSW010001213.1, from coordinate 3,085 downwards.
TCAATAGTTTGTTTTAGTTTAATTTAATTTGTGTTGTTTTTAGTTCACGTGCACGTTTTGTTTTCTCATTGTGTAAATAAAAGGGTTAATTACCTATACATGTACAAACGTATACACGATTTTCACATAACTCATTAACCTACCAATCTGCTAGATGAAACACTAACCTATACTTAAATTTACGACGTTGGAAATTCTATTAAAAAATCTGTTAATTTACTGTTCATTTTCTAAAATGACAAAAATGCCCTCCAAGCTGTTTTTCTTCTTTTTACTTTGAGTTTTTGCAAATTTGCGGATAAAAACCATGAAATCTGGCCAGTATTCAACCTCTCCGGCATCAGAAAATTCAAAGATTCTTCAATAATTTTTTTATTCATTTTTATTTTTTTTGTATTATCTAATAACATTTTATTTTCGCTCTTCATCTCTCTCTCGAACCCTCCTTTCCTCACCCTATCAAAACCTCAAATCTACCCTTTTCGCCTCAAATCCTACATTTTCATATCGCCTTTCCCGTCAAGCCTATTTGTCAACCTAACCACGTCTTTCATATACTACTCCACCTCAGTGCCCAACACATCCAGGTTCTCTTTTCGGAGGAGCGATCCTACAGCCAAGAGACCTGGGCAACGATGACAAACTTGGTGATGCAAAGTTGATCCTGCCCCTTGCAAATGAGGAATAAGCGATCGTCAACAAGGCACTCGTGCTTGATGATTTCTCCGACACAACCAACATCTTTGTGACACGATCCAAAGCCTCATAAACATTCAATATTGAAACAACATGCTAATAATTGATTAATAGAACCCAAAAGGATTACAACAGCAAGAACATAGCACGAGTTCTCCAGAAATGTGCTCGGCCTCCCAGAGACCTCTCAAGCTATTACAACCACAATGAATCTGATAAACCCTAATACAATCACTACTCAATTCCTATACTGCAACTCTGATGCGTTGATCTTCAATCCATGATTCAAAATGCTCAGCAACAAATCTAGAAAAGAGGCTTCACGGCAACGAACTCCAGGACCCACCATAACCATGCTCAGGCTCCACGTCAGACAACCAACATCACCCTTTATTTTCTCACAACGACGCCGTGCAACTTACTCCTTAACCTTCAACGTATTAAGACTTCACTTGCGCGCCAAGTCACGACCGACTGGGACATTTCCGATTGAATTCATGGCACTTTGGTCCCAGAAGTGCATCTGCGCATATGGTGCCAAAACGTAGACCTATCTGGAAGAGGGTTTGCATCATGTGGTAGGGAAATTCGAAGATCTGTAATGAGAAAACGACGAAAGAGGGAGAGTTCGATGACGTCATCAGGTTTGAGGGGTCCGATGTGGTGCTTTTTGGAGGAGGGGCGAAGCACCAGAGAAAATCAATTTTTCGACGGCTTCGGAAGTGGCAACGACGGAAGGTAAGAGAGGAGGGGCAAAGAACAGGGTTTGGGGAAAGCTGAGGAAAAGCCATCAAATCCAAAAGACTGAAATACCCCTCGTTCTCTTTTAAACTTTTCAAAGGTACTATTGGGTTCAGATCTGAATCTCCTTATAGGAGGAAGAGAAGTGGTTACATAGGATAGTGAAAAACTTAACGTCGGCCTAGTTCAATAGTAAAATAAATAAAAAATGTCAGTGCAACACACTTTAGGCCGATCAAAAAACAAGTAAATAAATTTATATATTTTGTTTTTATTTCATTTGTCATGTGTCAAGTTATGATCGATTTTGAATTAAAGTATCGGTGTCAACGATCAACTCCCAATAAAAAGTCAGGAAAAATATTTCTCCCCTCAATTATTCCCTTCTCAATGGTCCAGCCTTTATTTATTATTTCTCCTAATTTTACAGCTACAAGGAGTGGTAATGTTTGTTTTTGAACTAAACAGGAGGAGATATAGAGTGGTGAGAGGCAGAGAGCAACTGAGCAAAGGCAGTGGGTTTTGTTTGTATTGTTTGGTTGTTTGTGGGTTGTGAGAATTTTTGTAGAGAGAGAGAGTTAAGATTAGAAGTATGTGATTGATTGTGTGGTGAGGAAGGAGGAAATGGTGTAATGAGTTGAACAATGACTACACACTGAGTGTGTGCAGAAAAGGAAACAAAAGCAAATGCTCTCCAAACCCAAAACCCACTTCACTATTATTTTTCTTACGTCTCTATCAAACCAACTCAATCAATACTTTTACAACAATGTCCTCATTTCTTCATACTAATAGTATTTACACCTTAATGTTTGGAAAAAATGTTATATTATGGTTCATTTGGCTTTCTCGGACTCACAACAACTAGTCACTACAACTATCAACAAGATTACAAGTTATAGCTTAGCAATGGAGTGCTCTAAATCACAAGACACAAAGTTGTGGATCTTCGGATTTGGGTTTTTTCTTCTTCTGATTGTAACATGAGCTTCTCTCCTTATAAAAATTCAATTTTATTGCTATAAAAAAAAGTAGATGTATATGAAGAAAGAATCGGGTTAGATTATAACTTATCGTTTTATTATTGTTAAAAAAACTCAATAATATTAATAATAAATATTAGTGTCATATTATTATCTTTATTATGAACAATAATATATTATTGACTCAAGTTTAGTCAGTTGGTTAGGGAAAAAATAATACAACCTCATTAAGAGTTTACAGAATTATGACGTTGGATCAATTGATTGATGGATGCTATCTAAAATTAATGATTCTTAATTTCTATTTTCCTCAAACAATATATATAAAAAGCTGCTCCCCATTTTAATTTATAGCTGCCAGTAGAAGTAGTACCAAAGCAACATGTTATATTGTTACTATCCAACATCCTCATCCTCATCCAGCTCACAACTCACTCTCCTCCATTCAATTCTCAAAGTCAACCATCATCTTCATCTTCATCATTTCACCTCCACCGTTGATCCTTTGAAAGATAAACACCTCCCTCTGCAAGATTTGGAGAGATGTGGATAACTATATCGGTTGGAAATCGGCCGCCAGGATACATTTTTTATTAACTTAAAATGAAAAGAAAAAAAAAACTATCTATTATATGTCTATTATAAAGGTATACATCTCAATCATT
>JAYMSW010001212.1:0-17419 GCA_036897725.1 Erodium texanum | reverse complement strand
AACTGGCTCCCACTGATCTTGAGGTCTCTACATGGTTCAATAATGTTTTCTTTGAAACCAAAACTTGTAATGATTTCATCGAACTTTAGATACCATTACCTCGAGGCTTTTTTTAAACCCATAAATTCATTTCTGAAGTTGGCAGACCATGTCTCTCTGACCTTTGACTATAAAGGATTCAGGGTGACACATATAGACTTGTTCTTACACGCCTCCATAAAGAAAGACAGTTTTGACATTCATTTGATACAATTCGAGATCACAATGAGCTATTAGCATCGTGATAATTCTAAGACTCTTGCACACGACTACTTTTTGTCCTTTAAGCAATTAAACCACATCCCAAACTTTATTCTTAGCCATCGATTCTAATTCATCTTTCATGACATCAATTTATTTATTAAAATGAACATCTTTAATGACTTATGAATAAGAAATCGGATCTTGAATATGTAGAAATATTGGCTCCAAAACAATGACTTGAAACTTAGGCTAGTTAGCCCATGATCTTTGAAAGACCCAAAGCCCAAAAGCCTTTTAAAGGCCCAAGATAACTCTTGTCTGGTTCTTTAACTAGGACACAAGACCACGATTGGAGATGAGACCAATCTTGGGTTGCCGGTGAACAGGGTACAAGAAAAGAGGATCTCGAGATCTTGATCGTGTGTCGGCAGTAGAAGCACAAGCTTCTTGGTGTGGTCGACGGAAAAGACAAGGTTCCGGCCACGAGAAATCAAGAATAAGTGTTGTTCTTGAGTGGCGGAAATTCTCGATCTCATTCTTGGTGTTACGGATCAAGAAGCATATGGGGTTTCCATCTTCTTCTTGACTTGTGAAGGGCGGCGGTGGATAAAAATTGGTCTTGTAAATGGTCGGCAACAGAGAATCAAGAACATGTTTGGTTTCCTTTCTTGTGTGGTAGTGAGACGCAATTCAAGAACCATACGTGTGGTTCAATTCTGGTTGTGCTTGGTGGTTTTCATTGCTTGTTAATTCGATGTGGCAAGGAATAGAATAGCACAAGGAGAAGCCAATCAACTCTTGGGCTTTATGGATGCTATTCGGAAGCCCGTGGGTGTTAGGTAGCAAAGAAGACAAGCATCAAAAGGGGTGTTGTGCTCTACCTTTCTTGGAGTTCTCTGTGGAGTCAAGGAAGCGAAACAAATATGACTCCCGGAGCTTTTTATCGATAACAGGAGAATTGGGATTTTTCTTTTGTGAATTATCGAGTTGTATTGAGAGATAGAGCAATAGGGTTGTAATTCTCGGATTGTTTCTCGGATAATACAAAGGAACTCGTCGTTCTCCCGTGGATGTAGGCACATTGCCGAACCACGTATATCGTTGTCTTGTTGCTTTATTTTCTGCGTCTTTTATTATTGTTCGGGTATTGATTCACATAGTTTCGGGGTACTCGTTTATATCATCGATCGTTTTTTTACTACAGTTACAAGCTAAAATTGCCAGTGGGATAAAAAATACACCCCATTTTTCATCTGCCTTTACTTAAGGAGAGGCTCAATAAGGAGCACATATTGGTCATTCAGCTGCCAAAAATTTCTTCTGATGGGAGGCTTAAGGTACAACCTTATAAAATATTGGATATTGGACTGGTGAAAAGGGGCAATATGGAAATTACAAGGTATTTGGTGTAATGGTCAGCTGACATGGGAGGATGCTACTTCCTTCAAGAAGCAATTCTTAGATGTTCAGATTGTAGACTTGAGGACAAGTCTAGTTGAAGAAGATAGCCATGTCACGTTTGAATCTGAAGTTATCGTTGTAGATGACGTAGCCATGAAGCACCTCGTAACACATTTTTTCATTTAAATCATCTAGGCCACAACGCCATTGTTTTATCTTTCTTCTTAGTTTCAAATAAGCGAACATTGCTGACTTGTCTTTTTGTGTAAGCTAGGTTATACCTATCAAGCGATATTGGTGAATTGTCTGGGTTTGTCCTTTAGTATATATATAGCTAGCGATTAGGAATTTAGGCTTTATGCTTGTACCTGGTTAGTTTTGGTCCCCGATTGACGAAGATAATCGGTCTTGTGATGTAGGATTCGATTTCTCAGTTATCAGTTCAAGATTTAACATTTTTCAATACCATCCTCTATTGTTCCATCGTTTACTGTTCCATTGCTTGAATTAGTCACTCCTGGGTTGAATCTGTTACAGTTGATGAGGAAAATCACCAGTCCGATAAATCAATCAATGATCATCTCTATAATTGAATATGTATTAGATAAAGGTAGAAGATCATGTACGAATGGTATGCTAAAATACAAATGGTTGGATTAATTTGGGTCATTCATTTATCTAATCTAACAATAACTTACCACCCAACGGCATTGCGGCACCACGAGAAAGGTGACATGGGACTCAACCTTCGAGTGATGTGTTTTTGGCATCAAATGTTTTTGGCAACGAGACAACGATCCCCAAATCGTGGTGCCCTTTCGTCGAAGCCCATCTTGCAGAAGAAGTACAATTTGAGGTGCAAATTTGTCTTGATTCTTCGAATTTGAGTGTGAATCAGAAAAAAGTGAGTTTTATCATTGGATTTAATCAGCCTTTTTCTGTTCATGCAAATACTCTTTCACTCTTTGGAAGGTGCTTCGAATCTGTGAGTTTGTGAAGGAAGATTTGGGTTGAGCTTAATTTTGATACTGTTAGAGCTAGTGGGAGTGAATCGTGCAAGATTGGAGAAGAGTCTCCATCAGTGCAATCTAAACTCAATTTAGTTGTACTTGATTTGAGTTGTATGAGAGAGACCAGCTGACAACGAAATTTTTTGAACTGGTAGTGAGGTGTTTTTCTAAAGATTTGGTTAAACAACAAACAATTTTTCATTTGGATGATATGGTAGTGAGGGTATAATCGTAGTTTTACATTTATCAGTAACTGATCTATAATAGATAAAGGATGTTGCAAAAAAACAAAAGGAGAGGGATAGTTTTTGGCATGTTTGATAAAAGAGGGTAAGTTTTTGTAAAACAAGGGTAAAAGAGGGCTAGTTTCTGCAATTTTCCCTATTTTTAATTTTAGATGGAAAAGGAAAATATTTGAGTTTGACATGAAAGGTGGGTTTTAATTCGTGGAATGAATGACAGATGAGGTACATGAAGCCCTTGAATCTGTTTCATGATTTGTACAAGACAAATGGACTCAAGAAGGGTCGCTTTCTTGGGTTGGATGTGGGTAACAAGTATGTTGGCTTAGCTGTTTCTGACCCACAAAATCAAGTTGCAGAGCCTCTTAGGTAACTCTGAATTTGGTAGTTTTGAATTGTTACATAAAAATTTGATTTTTATAGCGGTTGGTTCTGTATATGGAATGGTTTTTAAGTATTCACGGGTGACCCTGTAGTGTTCTTGTGAGGACGAAATCAAATATCGAGCTAATGGCTTCTGATTTTCAGAATTTGGTTAGTTCTTCGTTTCTTTTGGCATATTCTTTGTTGTCCTGTTCTTTTCTTCTATGAACTACACCTCTATGATTTTGGATGGAAACACCATAAAGGGCCATGGTTAATCTTATGTAGTACTTATAGATGACCTTGTATGCTCGACAGTTGACACCCATTTTCTTGCCTGTTAAGAAAGCACATATTATAAGTATGTTGAATGTGATGCATCTCCTTTCCGATTCATAAAGTTATGGTGAATTTTTAAGGTGGCTTTATTTTCTCGGACTCAACCTTCGGGTGGTTCTACCTCGTCTCCAAGGATTACAACAGAAGGATCCAAATCGGCCTGGTCAGCGTGACCTTGTTTACGTCACAGGCCTCGACGTTGACGTGGCCAAGATACTAGAATCAGAGCCAATATGTTTGTTTGATATGTTATAAGATGGTATTGGTGGGTGTTGTGTTGTTTGTCTCTAGTAGGTTGCCGGTTAAAAAATGGACAGCCCGGAACTGTAGGACCTTACGTTGGATCTGAGTTTGATGATGGACCTGATAGAGGTAATTGGGCCCAAGGCCCAATGGTGATCCATTTAGAGAAGGGATGGGCCTAGGTGGATCCTACCCAGTCACGTGCAAAAATCGTCTCCATGTTCATGGTGCACTCAATCCCTCCATGAACCCTCAAAAGGGCGGAGCAGGTTTAGAAGGCGGGAAAATAAAATAAAAAGGTGCGATTTTTATATCATTACAGAGAAAATCCGATAAACCGATTGAATTCTTCGCGCTGTTTGACCCTTTTCGCTGCTTCTGCGCAAACCCTAAAACCTCCCAAAGATGGGCGAAATCGAAACCCTCGGCATTGTTGAAGAGATCCGAGCTCTAGTCTCCGATAAACTCCAAGTGGTAACTACAATCTCTTAATATTCTCTCTCTCCCTCCTTCCACAATTTCCTCTATCATTGATCTGTTACTCCAAAATTTTCTCGTTATCTTTACAGTGCTACAGTCTTACTAGGCTGTCTTTCGATTTGAGTATTGTTAAATTCCCCAACCTTTTACTTTACACGGTTGCTATTAGGCAAATAAGTTATTGTATTACTGAGCTGAACGGTGATGCTTTACCGGTCTGCCCTCTCTTTAGTAGTTTAAACTATCCTTCCTTTTCTGAATAATCTATGTCTTGTAAAAGGGTGGGGGTTAAATGAAATAAATTAAGGTAAGTAGGTTTCAATTTACTCTACATGATGATTAGTGTAATGGGTATGCATGTTTTAGTCTATTTAGTTTATATTCCTGAAATGTAATGTAAAAAGTAGTTTTTAGTTTCTGTTTGACATGGATAAGAAAATTATTTGCATACAAAGTAAGTCACTTGAAATATTAAGAAACATGCATTCCTCAAAATGCATCATTTGAGAAGCGGACATTGCTTTTTATTCCTTTGACTGGACTGGATCATCTGCATATATTATTGATGTGAGGATTTCAGGTTTCCTACAAGTGGCTGAGTCGCAATTTTTTGTTGTCTTCAAATGCTGCAAAGAGGTAAAAAAAAAAAAAAAAAAAAAATCCTTAATCAGATGTCTACCTGTAGTTTATATATATATATATTCATGCTCTACTGAGGGACAATCTCATTTTTAGGTTGCTTCAAGAGTTTGTCAAAAACCATGGAAGTGAATTGGAAGTGGTGTATACTTTGTCTGGCTGGTTGAAGAATGGTCCTCCAAGTTATCACATAAGTCTTGTTACTGCACCTAAGCTTCAAGGTTAGATTTTTTTCTCAGAATGTTAATCAATCAACTTTTACTGCTTTACTTTTCTATTTAGTTCATTTGCATCCACGTATGTGTTTTTGTTTCTTATGTTAAAATCCAAGAAGTATAGTAAGAGAATGGCATTCAAACACTTTCCTTCTGATTGAGATATTGTTTACCTGCTTATTCGTCTGCTTGTTCCTGGAAATTTTGCAGAGGCTAATGTAATTCTCCTTGTTTGACTTTTATGCAGAAGCAAAGCAAGAATTTGATGATAATTGCTCAGTTCAGGTATACAGTGTGCAAGCTTCTATTCCAAAGGATCCAGCAGCACTGTGGAATGCTGAATATGTACAAGCAGAAGAGCTCTTTAAGCAGCCTATCACAGTGGATAATTGTTTGAGGGACAACAGGTAGTATGCCATTGTAACATAGCTCCTGCGTCTTAAGTGAACCGGTCCTTTCCTCATAATTTAAACAGTTAAAGTCTGTGTTTCACTACTGGTTAGCTCTGTATTTCCACGTGGGCTTGCATAAGGCATAATCGATAATATATCTTGAACAAAATGTTTCTCTTTTATTTAGGAACTTACAAACTTGTGACGTTCTTATGATGCAGCCTTAAGTTTGATACTGGTGTAGCTGCTTCCTTTTAGATGTCAACTGATATTTTGTTTCATGCCATGAGGTGCAATATCCATTTTAAACTTTTTCGAAGCATATGCTGTATATGTCATTCTTTCCAGATTAGTTGGTCACTGTAAATATCCAAATTATAGGCAAGTTCCTTTTGTCTTCTTGATATATAGGTTCATCTGTATGGATTAGTTGGTCAGCATACATAATTAGCTAATAAGCTTCTGCCAAAACAAGAATTGTAAGCCCCTAGCTTGGTTTCTCTTTCTTAGGCATATTTTATTATCTTCAGGTTTTGTGGGATCTCTAACTCATTTGTCAAGCGCAATGTTAACGGAGTATCTGTGAGCACCTCAGCGGCACAGTTAAAGAGTACTGGGATATCAGGGCAACATAAAAGTAATTCTGCTCAGCAAAACATTACAGTACCACTACCACAGCAAGTAAAAGTTCAGGAATCTAGACCTAAAGTTGCCCTGCCATCTCCTACTGTAGTAAAAGATGTCAAAACTGAAGGTAATGGTATGGGAGTATGTGATCAGGCTGTTAAGAGTTCTGGAGATAAAGAAAAGGTTCCTCTCTTACCTACTAATAAAAAGAAAGGCACCGGTGATAAAAGCTCTTCTGGGACAGGAAGTACATCATTAGCGAATATGTGGGGTCGTGCTTCTGCGAAGTCCAAGCCTAGTACTGCGCAATCACCTTCAGATGGTAATCATGCCATACCCAACCCCAACGGTTAGTTTCTATTTGGGTTTGCCTAATGTGTTAGAAAATAAAAGTAAAACGTATGTTTGTAGGATACTTCTTTGAAGATTAGAGATGCGTTTCCTCGTTGACAATAGCGGTGTCAAACATCTATTTGACCATTTACATAACCATCAGTTTAACTTACCAGAAAGGGATCAAACTTATTTTTTGTATATTGGTGAACTTATTGCTAATATTTCATTATTATTTCTCTTGAGCTTCACATGGAAACCAATACTAAAACATTGATAAAGATATAAGCATCACTTGAAAATATAAAACACCACGAGAAGAGGTGCTTTTGTCTATATTTTGTCACATCTTGTGCACAGTATCTAGTTGTGAAGTTGTATTATATAGTGATTTGCATGTAGCAAATCCTACTCTGTGATCCTGACTGTTATTCTTAATCTTTGAGATTTTATTCATGATTTCAGTTAGTGCAGAAGCTCAAATTTGTAGTCTTGAGGTATTAGAAGCTGGTATCAGTGACGATGATGGTGAAGGTATCAATTTTCAGCGAACCTCCAAAGGTGAAGGCCGTAGAAAAAGAAGGGTAGTTTTTGATTTATCAGATGATGATGATTTTGAAGATGCAGTCAACTTAGCATCTCCAGATCCTCCAAAAGTGCAGTCTCACATTGACTTGACAGAAAACGCCAAGGCCTTGGTTTCAGAAAAACTCCGTTTGGATTTTAACGAACATGAAGATGAAGAAACTAAGGTCAAAGAAGAGAAGGCAGCTGATAAAGAATTTAGTAAATCCTCGAAAGAATCTTCGGTTGCTAGCAAAAGCTCAAACATTAAGGTCTCGGAGAACCAAAGCCATATTTCTGAAAATGATGCTAAGAAGGACAAAGCAACTGACGCTGCTCCAGCTTCACCTAAAAGGCGGAAAGTGTTGAAAACTCGAATCGATGAGCGTGGAAGAGAAGGTACCTGCATTTTCAATTACTTGAAAATAACCTGGTTCGTATTATGACTTAACACAAGCTAACCATTTCTGTTGTGGAATCTCTTATTCCCTCTGGCTCTTGTTCACATATATTAACAACATTAATGATTTTTATTTAGTGATCTTTCTATTTTCTTCAGCAGTTTCATTTTGTAGAGAGTACATCTTCATGTTTCTTAATATCCTGGTTTATGTTCAATTCCCACACTTGTCATTCTACATGGACAAATTAATTATAAATCTTGTCTGTAGCTACGAGGTAAGTTGTACCAGAATTGTAACTTGCTACTTTCTCTTGGAGAAACTGAAATGGGAATATCTTTTAGTTCATTTCCCTTGCATGTGCCATTGTTAAAATAAAATATATAAATAGCAGAAACCTTGATTGACACTAAGTTCTCTTATAATTTGATTCATTACTTTCTCTGATATGAACATTTTTTTTTGTTCACACTCCAGTAAATGAGGTAGTTTGGGAGGGCGAGGAGTCAGACACAAAGAAAGTGGACAGCAATATCACAAAGAAATCTGACAGCAATACAACCAGCAATACTGTTAACAGGTTGAAGATCTTGGTTGTTGTTGCTAATTTATTTACTTTTGTTTCTATTATAGTTCAACAGTCATTCTATGTGATGCACATATTGCTTCCTGCCTTTTCAATCTTCTTTCACATCTCTTTTTGATATAATGCTAATTATTATATATAGAAGTAATGTAGAGCAATCAATCTGATGCATTCTTTCTAATACAACAGCTGATGACAAATACTCTAGTGATATATATCCAATAAAATTGAACTACATTTTGTCGTAAAACTCAAGTATGAACTGCCCCGAACTTTGTTTTCAATTTTTCTTGATAAGACGGTATAAATAGTTGGCGCAGTGCCAGGTAGTAAACTTTGAAGTCTTTAGCCAAGAACATACTTGTAAGCACTAGTACGATCAATATACGAACAAAGCTGGAAAGCATTTATGTGCCTGTGCCAAAAACAAGCTAAATATAAAACATGTGCCTGAAAGAAAAAGTTCATGTAATGAATAATGAGCTATAAGAAAAGAGAAGATGGCCATTATATTCTTTGTAGCTACATCACCAGTTCAAACCCCATGTCCAGCAGTACATTTAAGTTTCATTATGTTGTGCTTCTATAGTTCTATTAGTACCTTGCTTTTAATCAATAGCATAAAGTATCCTATGCATGACATGCAGCGTTCTGCTTAAAACTATTTTTAGGGGAAATGAGAAAATGTAGGAAGGGATCAAGAAGAAACTAACATAATATGAGAAGCTTGTGAAGTTGTCATACTTGATTTTGCTGCTTCTATTTGGTACACACATTCGGGGGTGTGGGTCACCTTGCCTTGTGTATAATGGCCTACCTTACTGTACTCTTACGAGTGAGATTATCTTAATTTTCCATGATGCTCATGGTATTTAATGAAACATCAGTTTTGTTCCTAATGAAGTGCAATTCATATTTTGGGCTGATTTCAGGCCTCCAGCCAAGAAGTCACCTGCTGTGCCAAACACGGCGCCGTCTAAAGCTGCTGGAAAAGGAGGGAAGAAAGCTGCCCCCAAGGATCCTAAGCAAGGAAACATTTTATCATTCTTTAAGAAAGCGGGATGATGAGACCTTGGAGCGAAGTCGTTTACAAGCCTTGTTAATGTTATCATAGGGGTTGACTAAAACCTCATATCTGGTATTTTCTATGCTTGTTCTTCTCCAACAATTTGTAAGGGAATTAGTGTAATTGGATAACTACTGTCTGCAGTGCTTCAAATATGTAACAAGAGATCCATTGCTTCTTGTGTAAATAATCTCTCTATCGGAAAACTAAGAATTTACACATTTTTGGAGTTGTGTTATAACTTCCTAACAAAGGCTGTTCTTTATGCCTTGTGACATGTAACATTTCCTTCATGGTCATCAACATAGCTTGCTTTGTAGACACTCCTTCCTGCACCAGGACTAAAATTTTGCCCTCCAAACCTCCAATGTTGTCTCCAACGCTTTCTTTGCAATAAAAGAGTAGATTTGTTGTAGATCCAAGCTCCTGGTCTGTCGCCATGGCTCCTTCGAAGCAGCATAAGTCCATGGACTACTTGCCTTCTCTGAAACCCAGAAATCCAACCATGCTATTCAATTTGTTTTTTTTTTCTAATTTATTGGAAGCTATTCATTTGTTGGCTCTTGTCATGCTCAAACAAGTGGCCCGTTGAGATGAACATTTCATATGCTTTTCTCAAACAGTGATCCACTATGATTCAGACCTCTAACTTAAAAAAAGTGAAAGAGTTGACTGACTGACTCTAATAAACATATGCCTAAACTTTTAGTTTGTCCATTGCAACACATACAGGATTATTAGAACAACGCTAATAATTCTTCGGTGAATTTCAGACTTTCGCCGACTTTAGGCGATGGGGGCATGGAGAATGCGTCGACGTAAAGTATGCGTTGGCTCTTACTTTGGTACGGCGACAAGTGGCTGCAATGATTATTTTCCACAACGGTCAGTACTTTTTTTTTAAAAAAAAATAAATAATTTTTTCTCCTATAAATTCTACCCCAAGAGCTCCACGCTGCCTATATCGTTCTCTTCTTCTTTGACTCTGTTAATTCATTCTAATTTCTCTATCATTCGATACCATGGATCCCAATAGGACCAATAATCAATTCAATACATCCATGTCCGGTTTTTTCCCGATCCAAATCTAATAAACATATCTCCAACATCCTCTAAGAATTTTCCATCCCTCTCAAAATATTATAATTTATGCAAAAACAGTTGGCCAACCAACAATCCAATCTCACGAATATGCAATTTCCCTACTGTACCCAAATTCTCATGATGAGCCAATATGTGGTCTATGAGAAGTACCGACCTGTCACCCCCAACCTCTTCCGATAGGCATAGACCCGAGAGAACTACACTTCTTGATGAGGACGGCGAAAAAGCCCCGATGGAAAGCAATCGGCCGTACAATTATTGATTTTGTTAGTTTAACAAATGAATTTTTATTTAAGAAAATTGAACTATACAAATACCATGTATTGGCGCTACATTAGATCGGTGAGTAGCACCGACACAATTCTTTTATCTCTCATGCGTCAAGGCACACTCAATCTAACATGGCCAGCCAAAGCACCAATCACCATTGGCCTTGCCCTTACATTTATTCATCATAATATTGGCAACAAGATCATGCTTCACTAATGCTCACTCCTCTTTCTAAACCAGTTTGGATAGTAACACAGATTGTGTGTGTGTGTGTTATGAGCATACAAGTTAAAAGATGCTGAGTTTGTACGGATCTGCAAGTTAAAATTTGACATGTATGTGTCTATCGTCTTGGAATACTTGGTAGTAACAAACCCCAAATATGACGTCACCTCATCACTATACGAGGTCATAAGAAACTTCATACCTTTTGTTTCATTTTAACAAAGTTCCCACGACTCCAAGCAAAAGGAAACAACATACACTTTTGGGGAAAGACACCATTATTTCATGCAAACCGACCTTTATCTTTTTTTTTTGTGTGTCAGTAACATAATGCAAACAGATGTTGCATTTCATTCAGTTAACCCGAGAAGTTACAGCAAACTATCCGAAGTTTAAAAGCGAAGAGAGATACGAGGCCTAAAACCAAACCAACTTAGTGAAAGTAAAGAGCGAACAGCGATTTACATGATTTACATTCAATCTTCAACCTCTGTTGTTCTCAGTATACTCTTCATGTGCCCTTTTAACTCTCTCGGATCAAGTTGGTCGGTTCACACAAAACATACTTTGGTAGTTCATATTTTGCACCTGCATGAATTTAAAAAAAAAAACACCAGAGAATGAAAGATGGAGAAAAGAAAAGGAAAAATATGCTTTCAGCATTCAGTAGTATCTCACATATGCAACTTATTTCTTTCTTCTTATGGACACAGAGGGGAGCGGTGTAAGGACTCAGAACATGGTTATCAAATAGGGATGGTAATACAATTAATTACCTCTTTCATCATAGCAAATTGTCAAATCAGCACTTTGAATGATGACTCCTGCACTATCCACAATAGCTTGTGCTAGGGTCAGATCAGCTTCTGCAGCAGCTCGAAGTGCATCCCAAATCTCTGCGCCCAGAAAAAATAGCAATTACATTACAGCAAAATACATCCAATATTTGATTATGGCATCTCTCAAATACTTCCGAGATCTGATGAAGAATCATCAAAAGAATGCTCCTGAAATGTTAATATCAGAAGACAGAAAGTTCACCCTTTCTTTCTGTTGGAGGTTCATAGTTTCCAAATGATTTAACCTAGGAGGAGTTTTTGTATATATATCCAGGTCAACTTTACCATGTTCAGCTACACTGAATCAAACTAGACAGACAATGGTCCAGTATATGTTTCAGTATTTAGCAATGAAGTATAGGGCTTCTCATTCAAAAGGTGAAATAACCTGGATGTTCCCCAAATACACTAAAGCTGTGTTTGGATAACTTTTGCATGGGAGTGGGAATCAACCCATCTTTCGTATGTAAAAGAAGGGAAATGCAAAGTTTATGTGATCCCTATATCCATTCCCATTTCCTCACATCACCCTATTAACAACATATGCTTAAGGGATGGTTAGAGAATGGGAATGAGAATCAAAATGAAACTAAATTACACAAATTAAGGTGATATACATCCTGGTGGAAATTTACCTTTCCTGCCTCCATAGTGAGGTGCTGTGTCCCAGAACTCTTCACGCATCTGAAAAAGCTGAGACTTTGTTATTGGCTGCGGGTGCTTCCAAGGTTTTGGCTTTCGTAATTTTTTCACTTTCCCTGCAAGGATGAACATATGAGGCATTGGAAAGGATTTAGTATTATTATGCTACACATGTCTTCACTACACTCATGAACACAAACTTTGCCTTGGACATCCTATGAACTGGGGGACAGGAACCTTCCGATTAACTAAACATTCTCCAGAAAGCTACTTCATGACATCTCACATGACAGAGAAGACACCATATATACAATAGACATAAGTTAAACTAAGCCGCAATGTTACTTAATAGCTTCATGGTGGAATAAATCTCCAAGATCCTTTTCCTCTCTATTACCAGCCAAATTCCTAAATATCACCCAAAAAAAAAGTCTCCATACAGAGATTAGAAGACAGCATGGAAAACCCTACTAATCTACAAAATTTAAGAATTGAAGTATGACACTAGTAACATTTTCATAAACAAAAATCGCATCTATGGAGATATTTTTGGTGATATTCATAAAATAATTTACTATGGGATGTAGGTTTCTCCAGTAGTTCACTGAACTCAGAGAAATATAGAGATTCATAAAACCTGGGTTTCACAAACATATGCCTGTAAGACAGTAAAGCAAATGAGCTATACCTGAACAACAGAAAAACTAAACAGCACCCATCTAGCTTCAGTACCATCTACTGAAGCTAGCAACTCAATAAGATATTGACCACAGATGACAATAACTGGCGTTATCTACAGGATACGGTTGAACACTAGTAGAAGACCACTGAATCCTTTATTTTTTGTTTAACTCTTGCACACATACTGCAGGCTATAATAGACAAACCAACAGAGCATGTAAACCCTAAACCCAGATGACCATTGAACTCAATAGAGATATAAAGTATTGGCAACATTTTTAAGACAACAACGAAGCATTAAATACTACATACAAAAAAATAAGGCATGCGAGCATATCGTCCTGCTGTTGATCCAATGCTACAGCATTCAATGTAACAAATAACCAATAAAATTACAACTGTATCCACCTGTAGCACATAATATAGTATATACACTCTTTGAGACAAGGTTAAAAAAATTCAAATATTCTCTTCTACATAAACTCTGTAAAGAATTTCTATCAATAGTATAAATATTGGCAGAGAAGATTCACAATTCAACTTAATTGATCAAATACATATCAAAACTTTCTGCACCTTAAATATACCAAACCCTAAATTTCTAATTAGGCACTCCCAGTTATCCGCTGAGCTTTTTGAGACCGTAATTCATAGAATCATGACATCAAAGCCATCAATTCAAGTTAGTCACTATACTCAAAACTAATTCGAAATCAGGCTTCTGAAATCAAGCAATGTATTAGGATTATAAATCACTCACAGAGCATAAAAACCTTGATTTCTAAAACTGCACAAAACAATCATAGCCAAACAAGATTGAAAGGCAACAACAACAACACTGACAAACAACCAAAAGAGACAATCTCATCAAAATTTAGTCAGTGAGCTAAGATTTTCAACCTTTTACCGCATAATTCAAAACCAAGACAACACATATCTCAAAAACTTAGATTTCACTACAACTTCAGTTCCTATTTTCCTATCTGTGAACTCGATTATCTGAGGAACCAAAAACGATCAGCGAAGCACTGAAACAAAATAACAGAAAGCCTCACCGTCTCCTTTGGACTGTGACGATCCAGCACAACCCATCTTCTCTCTCTTTCTATTCGATACACAGGCGGTGACAAGAGAAAGAGACGGACTCGAGTCGAGAGGAAGCTTATAGAAGCTTCATTGAAACGCACGCCGAGGTAGATTTTGGCTTGAGCCGAGTCGGCGAGGTTTCCCGGTTAGAGCTCCGGCAAGGGTCAGAAGGAGACGGCGATTACTCAATTATTTTTAATTTTCTTTATTTATATAACCAAATTGAATTGGGGAAAAAGAAGAGAAGGCAGTAAAGTGGTGGTTGGCTGTCATGTTGCTTGTTAGTTTTGAGCTGTATAATGCGCTATCATCATCTGTATGTAGTCCACTGAATACTTTTTGTGGCTTACATACATAACCACTTCTAGTTTAACACGTGGATTTAACGTAAGACTTAGAGATCGAATACAAATATAGTTTAAAGTATAAACTTATGGTCTAATCTCATACAGTCAACTTTTGATTAAAAATTGATATCATCACTTGTCACAATTTAGTGTAATTACTCAACTTTCACCATTTTTTATTCTTTTGTCCATTCCGCTTCGTTTGAATTCCGATTCATTTTATTCCAGAGCCAATACTTTTTTCTCAAAATCTACAAAACAAGATCAGTGAAAGAATATATTTTAAACCATGAACCCTAAGCTCTAAACCCTAACCCCATGAACCCTAAACCACGAACCTTGAACTCATAAACCCCTAACCCTTAACCATAGACCCTTTAAAATATATGTTTCACTGGTATTGTTTTGTAGATCCCGAGAAAAGAAAAATATTGACGCTGGAACGAAGTGAATCGGAGTTCAAACAAAGCAGGAAAGAATAAAAAAGTAAAAAGGGTGAAAGTTGAGTAATTGCACTAAATCGTGACAAGTGTCAACATTCAAAAATTAAATGGCTGAGATTATACATTGGTTTGTATTTTAACAAGTTCATACCAGAGAAGTGTATACTTATTAATGCATATAAATAGTGATTTCCACTTAGGAGCAACACTAACGAGTAGTTGACGATTCCAACGATACATCGGGTGTGGTGGGACCTGTAGAAGAAAATCGAAGATGCGCCGATGTAATATTTATGGGAATCCAATGGTGCACCAATATATATATGTATATAATAAGACCTAGTTTTCACATGAAAGCTAGTCTATACAGGGGAACTTTCAAGTGAAAACCCTTCTTATTGTAAAAAATGAGAACCAATTTGGCCCGTTAGATCAGTACATCTAACGGCCCAAAATGCAAGAGGGGTGGGGGTAATTGTGAATTAATTTAGGTAAAAAAAGTTAAAGTTTTGCGTATTTACAATTTTGCTACTAATGAATCTTTTTAAATTCTGCGCCTTTGGATCGTACTAATCCAAGAGCCCGGATTGGTTCTCAGTTTCTATGATAAAACCTAGTTTTCACATGAAAGCTACCATATATATATATAGAAGAGTTTATGTATCGTCGTAGTGTTGACTGGGCAAAGTTTTACCTGTGCAAGGAGTCGTCGTAAACTAGGGAGTTAGAGACTCCTTGTCGCCAACGAATTCTTTTTTCAATCGACGCCGGAGTCAGCGCGGGGAGAAACGCCGCGCTTTCTCCCTACATTGTCCTTGCTCTAATATCGCTAATAAATTACTTATACTGTATTTTCATTTTAACAGAAATATCTTATTCTTTTAATTTGAACCATATCACACAAAACACTAATCACCCCTAATTTAAATGCTTTTTTTTTTAAAGAATAAAAAGTATGTTTGAAGACAAGATAAGTAACAGAAGTAAGACATGATTTTTTTTCCTTACAATTATAACGTATACACAGAGTATCGAATATAGTGTTCAATGTATATATAACAAGAGCAAGGCTAATGTGAAGCGTAGAGTTCACTGATCGCGTAGGAGAGAGAAGGATTCAAAGCAAAAGAGAAGATTGAATGCATGGTAACGGATTTTGGGTGTTTCAATAGCGTGTCAACATTTTTGTTTTGGTAGATGTATCGGGTTTTCAATTACCACGTCGAGGAACATGTGTCATATTCTCCATGGACAAGCGATGTTGCATTGACGTGTGGCGTCAACATAAATTTCAATCGGAGAAAACATTTCACCGACTCTTTCACTGTGACTCGGTACCTGAGCCGCCGAAATTCGGCGAGTTCTCAGCAGAATTCTTCGCATTGGCCTTGCTCAAACATATTTAAGACTCAAACTTTTAATCTAATATCATAAAAAAAAAACACATACAATTTAAGTATTTAGATTTGACATTTTTTTCCTTTAAAATAAGATTTGACATTTTAATGCTCACTCTCCATTTAAGAGAATGAGAAATATTATATTGTATAATGATAGTTTGATCCTTTTGTAGATCAAAATGCTTATATTCTTTGTATCTCGGATGGATATTTTTTAGATCAACATTTTTCCTTTGGTTTCCTTTTAAAAAGTTTTTGTATTTAGTTTATGTTTTTCAATAGAAAAAAAATGGTCCACAATTTTTGTGTATCAAGTACAGATAGTAATAAACTTTATTTATATAGAAGTAAGGGAATACTATCACTTAACTTTCTTAATTTTATTAAGTTTGATGCATCATGACTTGACTTAATTATGAGCCACCTTCATGTAGAAAGAAGTCTAACAATATCACTTGACTTTGTCTTTTTATTTAAGAGAGAGAGAGGTCCAACATGTTGGAAGAGACTTAGTCATTATTTCTCAATTATCCTTCTCTAATATGGTATCAAGAGACTTAGTCTAGATCCTATTCCTCTCACGTTTCCTATTATGATTTCTATCCCTTATCAAAATCCAAATTTACCGTATATCCATCCCAAAACCCTAGCCGATCAGTCCTTCCTTAACGTAACACCAACCCGTGTCAAAACGTAAAACACCAACCCGTGCCATTCTCTACGCGTCATTCCCCTCCAAAATAGATCACGTTTCACCTCTTCTCCCCTCTTCTGTGGCTGATACCCGTTTCCATCCGGCACTAACCGTGACCAACATCAAGTTGGCTGATGCGGATGCATCTTATTGTCTAATTCGACACTTTTAGCTCATTCTTTAGCTATTTCGTTCCCATTTGTTGGTTTGATAATCTATTATTCCCTTTTTATTGTCTTGGCTATTTTACATGTGGCAAGAGAATACAGAGCAAAAAGGAGCGTTTTGGAGAAAATTGAGCCAAAAATGATTTCCGGGAATCCCGGAATCTGGTTGATCTTCTGGAGTGCATAACTTTCTCATACGAATTCCGTTTTTGGCCCGTAAGATGTCAAATAGAAGGGAATTGAGAGATCTACACAATAGTCAATCATGGAAGCCTCTTTCTAGCATGCAAGTAACCACGGGCGTGGGGCGCGGCGTGGCGCGATTTTGGCAGCGAAAAACAGGAAATTTCCTAATTTTTGTTGCCCTAGAAATCTAT
>JAYMSW010001211.1:0-17421 GCA_036897725.1 Erodium texanum | reverse complement strand
TCTGCAGCCGAAGCGACGCTCCGTTAATCATGCTCTAATGCATCAAGATCCTATTTACGTTCCCCTTAATCGAAGAGGGTCGCTATTTGGTTAGGAATAGCACAAAAAATTGAAATTAGGCGAAGACGAAAGTTTGAAGAAAATCGATATGGGGTACCATCACTGATTCTGGCAATTTTCAAGAAAAATTTCCATAGGTCTAAATATATGACTGTAAGGCGTCAAGATCCTATTTACGTTCCCCTTAACTGAAAGTAGTCGATATTTGGTTAGGAATAGCACAAAACATTGAATTTAGATGAAGGTGAAAATTTGAAGAAAATCGACAAGAGTATCATCACAGTTTCTGGGAATTTTCAAGAAAAATTTCCACAAGTCTAAATATATGATACTAATGCGTCAAGATAGAATTTATGTTCCCCTTAATCAAAACCGGTCAATATTTGGTTAGAAATAGCACAAAAATTGAAAATAGACGAAGGTGAAAATTTGAAGAATATCGATAGGGGTACGATCACAATTTCTGGCAATTTTCAAGAAAAATTTCCACAGGTCTAAGTATACGATTCTAATGCATCAAGATAATATTTACGTTCCCCTTAACCGTAAGCGGTCGATATTTGGTTAGAAATAGCACAAAAATTTGAAAATAGACGAAGGTGAAAATTTGAAGAAAATCGATAGGGGTACCATCACAATTTCTAGCAATTTTCAAGAAAAATTTCCACAGGTCTAAATATATGTTTATAATGCGTCAAGATCCTATTTACATTTCCCTTAATAAAAAACAGTCGATAATTGGTTAGAAATAGCACGAAACATTGAAATAAGACAAAAATGAAAATTTGAAGAAAATCGATAGGGGTACCATCAAAGTTTTTGGCAATTTTCAAGAAAATTTTCCACAGGTCTAAATATATGATTCTAAGGCATCAAGATCCTATTTATGTTCCTCTTAATCGAAAGCGGTCAATATTTGCACAAAAAATTGAAATTAGGCGAACATGAAAATTTGAATAAAATCGATAGAGGTACCATCACAGTTTCTGACAATTTTCAAGAAAAATTTCCACATATAAATATATTATTCTAATGCATCAAGATCCTATTTACGTTCCTCTTAATTGAAAGCGGACGATATTTTGTTAGAAATAGCACAAAACATTGAAATTAGACGAAGATGAAAATTTGAAGAAAATTGATAAGAGTACCATCACAGTTTCGGGAAATTTTCAAGAAAAATTTCCACAGTTCTAAATATATTATTTTAACACGTCAAAATCCTATTTACGTTCTCCTTAATCGAAAGCGGACGATATTTGGTTAGAAATAACATAAAACATTAAAATTAGGGGAAGTTGAAAATTGGAAGAGAAGTAATACAGGTACTATGACAGTTAGTAACAATTTCCAAAAAAATTACCAGAGCTCTAAATATATGCCTCTTTTAGAAAATAAGTATCCTATTTTGAAAAAAGAAAATAAAGTAAGTAACGTATATTCTTAAATTGGTGTTTCAAAATATATGTTCACGTTTCGTAAAAGAGTAATTAAGAATTAATACATATCATATCATTGATAAAAAAAAATCAACTTACATTTAGTTTTTATCACAAACTGTTTTTAATAATTTGTATCCGAATATTCATTAAATATCCGGATCAAACTGATGCCGGCTAAAAAAGAGATTTTTTGCGGGACATATGACCTTGACCAAATAAATCACGTACTAGATATGATTTTTTTAATCTAAACAAGAATATTAATTAGATAGGGCCTCATACCTAGCATATGAGTCTACAGATGACTTAATTGCATAGTAAGTAAGACTAAAGCCTAATAAAGATAGGCATAGACAACTCTATTATGAATTGAATATACGATTGACCCATCAGCAATTCTCCTTCTTAATACCTCAGAGTTTTTAACGATATTATTTAACAATTTTTGCCATATCATAACGATGTCAGCCAAAGTTTGAAGTATATATTACTTTCATCCGAGATTAATATATGACATCAACATGACGAGACTTAACTTCTATTGAACACACGTGCGAATTCATTCTCTACAACATGTGAAGATCATACGTAGTTCCACTAAATCAAAAGACGCAATCATCGAACTAGGAAAAATTATAACATAAAATTTGGACGACAAAAACACCTTTACTTTTACGGAAACGTCTTCTCCAAATGTTAAGCAATTATAGAGTCCAAACAAATATGTTTAATAGTAATAAGAATCGTAATAAGAACTAAACTTTTTATCGACCCGATCCTATATGTATGGTTCATGCATAAAACAATATTAATTTTTTTTTTGCTCAATGACCCTTCGCAATCTAGGGTTTCGTGTACATATGGCATTGGTTTCTAAACGGAAGGACACAACCCTTACCTTGATTTTGCATGTTCGTGATATATACTTGAGTTTGGTGATGAAAAGTCCTTGTTGTTACATTAAAATAGATGTTTCTTTTCTTGGCTCTCCAAAGTTTACTTAAAGATAAACTAACCCATTTCAAGATCTTAAACCATCGAACTTAAAATAAATACAACCTTTGACAGCAAAAATCGAACTCATGTTGAAATTTTTACTATTTCAACAACCGATCAGTATACAACATTGAATTCTTGATATCGACATGCCTAGTGAGGACCATGCTTTTACTTGGATTTTTTTGTTTGTCCCTTTTTTTCGCTAATTTCTTCCTATAAATTGGCCTTCGATGAGCCTTCGTTGAAGCATATCGAATCTTGTTAGGGTTTACAGAAAAAAAAAATGGAGTTCTCTATTGTCATGAGAGCTTTTTGCTTGCAACTACTATTACTTTGTCTGGGTTTTAATGGCTTCTTCCATGTCGAAGCTCATCGACGTCACAAGTTCGTGGTAAGCTGCGTACATATATATAATCTTATTATTGCCATGCAACGTTAATATGTTGTTCTTGTTTGATACCAAAAAGGATGCAAGAAGAAACTCAAAACTACAATATCGTTGCTCATATTCGAAACAAGTTGTTTTTTTGAAACTAAGCAAATATTTTTTCAGTTTTTAAAATAAGTGTAATCTTTATGTATGTACTGTATCATAAACGACTTACTAATGTTCGAGTTACTTATTATCCCGTGAATATAAAAGCCCTGTTAGATTTTACTAGAAATCGGGAGACACTTATTTTCTAACATATGAAGTATTATATTATACTTTATAATTAATTTCTTATATCATGATATTAGGGGTGGAATTAGAGGGGTATAAGGTATGTCACAAAGTTTCATACTATAGTAGAGCTCTCAGTTACCTTTAATTTGATATCTTCCAAGCCTAAATCGGAATCCATATGAAAAAAATTATGGTCATTTAAAATTTACTTCATATTTAACCCTTTTTTATATTTTAAGACGCTCATATTTGCTACGAACCTTTCCAATATTTCAAACAATTGATCATTGATGATATACCTTAAATTATATTCCTCTCTTTGCCCTACATGATATGCTTTTTTCCCCTGCAAAGTCATGAACTTACACATTTCTAATGTTGAATGGAAGGTGAGAGAAACACCATACACAAGGCTTTGCAACACAAAAAACATAATGACCATAAATGGAAAGTCTCCGGGACCAACCTTATATGTGCACAAAGGGGAAACCATCATAGTTGATGTTTACAACAAGGGCAAGCATAACATCACTCTTCACTGGTATGCTTCACAAATTACTTATGTGATCAAATCTCGTTTCATTGTTTTGATGTTGTTTGTGTTTAATACCGTTAATTTTTTTTTAGGCATGGAGTGAAGCTACCAGGGTATCCATGGTCGGACGGTCCAGAATACATCACACAATGCCCGATTCAGCCGGGGCATAAGTTTAGTCAGAAAGTCATATTTTCCATCGAAGAAGGGACTTTATGGTGGCATGCGCATAGCGATTGGACTCGGGCCACCGTCTACGGTGCTATCGTGATCTATCCTGAGAAAGGAAGCGAGTACCCTTTTCCCAAGCCGCACGCTGAAATACCCGTCTTGCTAGGTACGATAAAAATGAAAAGATTAAGAGTAGTTATTGCCTTTTCATGTCATTTACTTTGATTGAAACGATATTATAGGGTCTAATTAGTATGTATTGTTAAAGAGTACAAAGTTAAAATTAAATCTTAACAATTAGTTTGAGTTTTTAGTCAAATTCGTCATCTAATATATTATCAAAATAGGTATCTTAATTCTAATAATTCACCTAGATATCTTATACCTCTAAAATGGGTTTCCTACTAGCTCCTATCTCTAAAGGTCTTGCCTATATGGAACATAACTTTTATTAAAACGTTAATTTTGTGGTCCAAATAGTATGTATTAGAGTACAAAAATTATAATTAGTCGGACTTTATCGATCATTTAAGCTGAGCTTAATACACTAATAGAGCTCGGATCTCATAGGCACGAGTTTGAACCTCATATTCTTCAAAAAATTTATGTATGTCTTATTTTTAAAGTTTTTATTTCTCCTTTCAATGATTTTATCATCTAACATTCTTTTTTCGCATCCAAAACGAAAAATATGACCGAGTGATAAAAACTCACACGTGTAGTCCTAATTGTTATTAACTATGAAAATAAAATTTATAACATTATATATTAGGTTGAAGAATCAATCAAATGAGCTCTCTCATCTTTTTTTCAAATCAGATAGTTCAAATCTCAATAAATAATCTATTTAAAAATACATGCAGGGTATGGATTGGATTATAGAGATTAATGTTTGATTAGTCTAATTATATATCATCGATAAAAATAATTATAATTTTTATTACAGGGGAGTGGTGGATTAAGGACGTATGGGAGGTTTATTATGAATCATTGAGAACAGGAGGAGATCCAAATGTGTCCGACGCTTACACTATCAACGGTCAACCCGGCGATTTGTATCCTTGTTCCAAATCAGGTACAATTCGAGTTTGACCCAAATCTTCATCACAAGTATATAATTAGCAATTTTATTAGACAAATCAAATAATTAACTAAGTATAGGTCTAGGGTTTTAAACTCATGGACGCTGACCCATCAACTTTTCTGTTACTTGCTTTTCTTCTTTTACTTTCGGTTAATCCATCAACTTTTTGATGCCTACAACACTTCCTATATATGCTTTGGTAAACCATCAATTTCCTAGTTAAATGTTTTAAATTTAATAGGGTTTCATACATATAGGTCAGCATAAGGTTTTGCGGGTAAAAATTGTTTACGTCAATAATTCCATTTTGGGTTTGTAATTAGTGGATAAAAATTGACATCAACCACTATTGATTGTGATGGATCAGATATAAATTGGTGCGTGCCCATCTATGTGCTCTTTTTTCTCTTTCTCTAAATGTGTAAAAGATACTGTTTGGTCAACTGATATTGGTCAAGTATATATCAGAACTATACACTATAGAAATTGATCATTGAGCACATGGGTGAGTACGAATAGATATTCAATTTATGTACCATCTGACCTAATTGATTAAGTTGGATTTGTTTTTATAAAGTAGATTTCGAATCTTAACTTTTCAAATTAGCCCTAACAAGTCAAAATAGATTCAATACAACCAAATTATGTGTGGATCATATGTGCTTGTAATCAGAGTAAATACATAAATGTGATTTAGGGTATGTCATCAGTAATATTCGAGGAGTTTGGAACTAGAAAATAGTGTTTTAGATTCATAAGATATGAAATCGAAGGTAACTGAGTGTTCTACTATATTACAAAACTTCCGGGATCAAGAACATGTCGTAACATACCTTATACCCATTTAAATCTGCCTCCGTTTGTAACCACCCCTACTTAAATATATTAGAGTTAGTTGTTGAAGCATATTTCGCACATAAGACATATATGAATGATTTAAAAACTTGATAGGCATATTAATCATTTTCTTATAAACTTGAACTTGTCGGTTGGATTGAGTTTTAACATTACATCAAAACTGATTTCTGCATGTAAGTTTGTCCTAATATACAAGAATCTCCCTTATATACCCAAATGTATACCGATGCTTTAGTGGGGGAAATTTGCAAAATAATCTTCGTTAAAGATTTTTTGTTGAGTGACCATCAATTTTTTATAACGTGCAGAAGTTACTATTTTATCCTTAATGAAATCCCGATCGAATACGATTCATTAAGGGTAAAATGAGAGTATCGTTAAAATAAAAGCTATTTTGCAAAGATTTTAAATTTAGAAGTCATTTTACCAAAACTTTTCTATTTTAAAGTCATTTTGCAAATTACTCTTACTTTAGTGTGCAATACATGCATATGAATAAATCGAACACTTGATATACATATCAATATCTTCACCTATTAATTTAAGTTTTCGAGCTAGATTCAACTTTAACAATAATAACAAAAACAGATAATATACATTGATTTACTAACAATGTGTTAATCAAACAGACACATTCAAGCTCATGGTCGAACATGGAAAAACATACCTCCTCCGTATCATCAACGCTGCGCTCCAAGACATCCTCTTCTACAAGGTCGCGAATCACACCCTCACCGTCGTCGCGACCGATGCGAGCTACACCAAACCAATCAAAGTCGACTACATTGCCATATCGCCGGGCCAAACCATAGACGTCCTCCTCACGGCGGATCAGCAGCCGTGCAACGCGTACTACATGGCGGCTAGGGGTTTCTCCAACGCCCCCCGGGGCGCCCAACACGACAACACCACCCCCACCGCCGTCGTACAATACAGTGGCAAAAACTGTAATTATAATTCTTCGTCCCCTTCCTTGCCCTCTCTCCCGTACTACAACGACACAGCCGCGTCAGTCAACTTCACCGGCAGGTTAGAACACAGCTCTATTTTCTTTGTACTCTTCATGCAGCTTATGGCTCTCATCTTGGGATCCGTATTGCAGTGTTTTTTAATACATTACTTTTTTTCTGATAAAAAAAACTTTACGGACAGTTTTAGCATAACTTTATTTTCCTTATATTCTTTCTGTTGCCGGTGACTCTCACCCTAGGATCCATATTACATTGTTCTTTAACATATCGTTTTCTTTCTGATAAAAAAAAACTTTACAAACAGTATCAGCACAATTTTATTTTCTTTATACTCTTCCTGTGGCCTATGGCTCCCACCCTAAGATACATACTAGAGTGATCCTTAATATATTGATTTCTTTCTGATAAAAAAAACTTTACGAGTAGATACAGCACAATTTCATTTTCCTTGTACTCTTCATGTGGCCTATGGCTCCTATCCTAGGATTCATATACACAGTGATCTTTAATGTATTGCTTTCTTTTTAATAAAAAAACTTTACGGACAGGTTTAGTACAATTTAATTTTCCTTATACTCTTCCTGCGGCCTACGGCTCCCACCCTAGGATATTGATTTCTTTCTGATAAAAATAACTTCACGGGCAGGTTACGGAGCTTGGCCGACGAGAAACACCCGAGCGTCGTCCCGACGAACATAACAACCCCGATGAAGGTCACCCTCTCCATCAACTCCTTCCTTTGCCCTAACAACTCATGCGCCGGGCCGAACGGGACAAGACTAGCGGCGAGCATGAACAACATAAGTTTCGACAGGCCCAAGATCGACATATTGTCGGCTTACTACAAGAAGATCAAGGGTGTGTACGGGGTTCATTTCCCGAACAAGCCGCCGTTCCCGTTCAATTACACGGCGGATATCTTGCCGTTGGATCTGGAGATTCCGAGGAGGGGAACGGAGGTGAAGGTTCTTGAGTTTAACTCGACGGTGGAGATTGTCTTCCAAGGGACCAACTTGGAGGCCGGGACGGATCATCCCATGCACGTGCATGGCACGAGTTTCTTTGTTGTCGGATGGGGTTTTGGTAATTTCGACAAAGATAAGGATCCTTTGTCGTATAATTTGGTCGATCCTCCTATTCAAAATACCATCGCTGTTCCCAAGAACGGTTGGTCTACTATCAGATTCGTCGCCAAAAATCCTGGTACGTACAAATATACGTATTTCTTGCTTCTTAAATAATATATCATTGTTTTGAAGTTATTTACACCCACGTTTTTTTTTCGGGATAGCTTTATATATAATTTAGGGATAATAACTTTATAAAAACACAATAAACATGTCACTTTTTTGTTTAATTCATTTTAATTGAGCACCACAAGCTTTCAATTTGTTTCAACTTTATATGATATAAATGCCCTTGAGCAAATTTATTGTAGTATGTAGTGACATATTCGAAAATTAATACAGGATAGTTTTATCTTTTGAAAGTTGATGAAGAACATTTTTGCTTCTTTTTTTTGACATAAAAGAACATTTTGCTTTTTATTACAAAAGTTAATTAAGTGAGAAATATTATTTTATTTTTAATGTAACTAAGAGAATTTAAAACGTATTTAAGTAGGAAATATGACAGTTATATACACACTAACAATTTAAAGTCAGCCTCTTTATATATAGATAATAATACGACATTTACTTACCAATGCATTTCTGTTAGTTAATAAGTCTTCATCTATAGTGATATATTTACATAAATTAATTGTGACATGACAATAAAATGTTAGGAAAATCCTAAATATTGTATTCGGATTTAGCTTCTTTTTTTTTTTTTTAAATCATAGAGATTTTATTGCTCCAATGATGTGTAAAAATTCATAGAGGGAAGATATGGGTGATCTATACTTACAAGAGCATCGGGCTACTATATATATTGTTTTATTAGCGAACTATTTAACAAAGTAAAAAGAGAAAACTTAAAATTCATATATACTAAAATAGACAATGTAAGTCTATCAAAAAAAAAATATGTTCATATTTAAAAGATTATTATTATTCTCAAAAATATTTTCAGATTCAACGAGAATCTATATGACTTAAATTCATAGACACGAGTACTCGAGATTTTTTTAATAGGTTGATCGAATTTCATCGAATGACTTGTCAATTCACACTAATTAATATTAGGTGAAAATAAGTCCAAAACATCAATAATTGAGTAATTTAGGTTGTGTGAAATAAATTGGATTGTTAATAGAAATTTATGTCATGATTATGCTTGGGTTATAGTAATAAAAAGTTGATCTGCAGGGGTATGGTTTGTGCACTGCCATATAGAGCGACACATGACTTGGGGAATGGAGATGACTTTCATAATCAAAAATGGCAACACTCCTCAAACCCAAATGCTTCCTCCTCCACCACATAGGCCTCCTTGTTGAAGCTATTTCTTGCTCTATATTGTTGATATATATATGTATCTGTAATTTCTTTATATAAAGTGTGTATTGTGTGTGTGATTTCTGCATAAATAATACTTTCCTATGGAATTCCTATAGGTAATGTTCATTTGATTTTCTTGCTTTAAACTTACCATTTTTTTTTAAACGATCTGACTTTTTTTTTGAAACTATAACCATCTGAATTTATTACAAATATTCACAATAATATACTTGAATTCGTTTTTACAACCTTCGTTACTGAATCAAGAGTATACCTGTCATTCTTTCTTTTTTGTCTTCGATCAAAATTTGAGTGATGAGGTGAGGCCCACAATGAATACTATACAGAAAGGCCCATATGTGAAATAGTGGGCCCAACTTATATTGCTTCTTAAGTTTGCAGTCATTTTTAATGAAATGTTTTGCTCGGTTTATGATTTTTATACACAGTTGACGGTACAACCTTTATATATATATATATATTTTGATAAATTAATAAATTTTATAAAATCTAGCCCTCTCCTGTCTCTCCCCCTCGGCATCTCTTCTCCCTCGAGGTCTTTAGTTTTCTGTCCACTACCAGACTTTGTTTTTTTTTTTTCGTTGCTGCTGCTTGCGGCGGGCATATATAGTTTTTACTCTTTTTCGGTGGTCCGTCGTTGTTAGGCTTCTCTTTGTCGGCCGTTGCTTCTTATTAGATCTGTTTCTCCTTCTGGATCTTAGGATGATGAGTTTGAACATAGGTTCAGAGGCGCGTGGGGGCGACGGAGCGTGTGGGCGGCGCTTTGTCGTCAATAAGGTGTCAGCTTAGTCTGACTTATCTATGCAATTATTGCGTTGTTGGTGTACAGTTATTGTGCTATTAGGTCTAGTCTGGTTGTAAGCGGTACACGATATATGCTCAGTAAGAAACTGACTGTATGGATTTTTATTCTCACTAAGTCTAGGGTTTGTGAGAATTATTACTTTATTCGTTTCAAAAGTTGTTATGCATGTCTTGATGAATGATAACCACATTTTCTATTAATATCTGGACCTCTGGACATGTGTTATTTTGGCCTGTGTAATCCCATAAGCTATTGATATCTATTTTATTGTGATAACCATAATTTTTTTATCGTCTCTTTTTGAACATTAATTGTCCAAACTAAGACGATAAGATTGATAATATCCAAACCCCAAATCTTAACAGGATTGTCCCAATCTTTTTCTCCATGCCACTCAGTGTCCCTTCTTTTACCACTTTTACCATCCCTAGCCCTAGCTTTTCCAAGTTCACAAGTGGACCCCTCCCCACGGTTCACATCAATCTCCAATCGTTCATAGGCCTCGTCTAGTTTCTTTTGACCAACATTATCCACCACAACCTGTTTTGCCAATAACATGTCTTTGGGTGTTGACTCAGACTCCATAGCTAGCAATAAAGCCCATGTCGGTCCACCTCAGAAATAATCTTTTGGTTCATGATATTTGAAAACGCTAGCAACATGACATGACAAATAATTGCGGTACGTAATAAATATAGGGCCCTTCATTCAAGTTTAAGATCACTTGGTGTTTGTACCAAGATGAGACAAAGTATTCATTCTTTGAATACCATACTTCTATACGCTAACAAGAAACTTCACTCTATACTTATATTTTCCAATTTTATGACCCGTTATCCTATAGATAATGAGGCATTGTACATAAACAGATAAACGAAAATAACGACTGTGTAATTTAAATATAGTATGTTTAGACAGAAGCAGCTGGTTTTGGAGTAGTATCGGGCAATGCCACAGCTTCATCGTTCAATTCGGAGCACTCTATGTTGCTCTTAATATTGAAATTTGGGTCTCTACTCTTTCCCCATAAAACACTGTAAAGCCCTCCAACCAGTAACAATCCACCCAAAACACTACAAGTCATACAAATTACATGGGTAAGTGAAACATGTAATAAATCCCCATTGTTAACCCATCATGTCTTAATCAAATAAATAAGGGTTAACTACAAAAAGTAACGTTGAACTAACCCAATTTTATAAAACTAACAGTGAACTACAAGTCTACAAAAAAACAACAGTACAAAAATTTCCCGTTTGCAAACTACAAACTGACCAACACCGTTAGTTTTCTTATGAAATGACCATTCTACCCCCCCTCTCGGATTTAAGGGTAGAGTATTTTAGGGTTTGATTTAGAAAAAATGATAGTTTTAGAGTTAGTTTCTAGGAGAGGGTAGTCTAGGGTTCGTAATTTAGGGTTTGAATAGTTTATGGCTTACTTTGGGAGAGGGGTATTTAGGGGATTTCAAAAAAATTTGGTCTGAAAACTATCAAAGTTAACGGATTGCAAACGGAAAATTTCTTTACCGTTGTTTTTTACAGAGTTAGTAGTTCACCGTTACTTTTTGTACATATTTGATTGGGGACTGTTAAATCTTACGATTAACCCAATAATAATCTATCAATATATAAGAGTAAGTTGAAAAGAGCGTATACTTGTGAATAAAATGAGAAGAAGATAATTAATTACCTTCCCAAAGTGACCATCTCTCCCAAGAAGACAGCAGAACAAAAAACAGTGACAAGAAGTGACAAAGGAGTCCAAATTGCAAGGAAAACAGGACCCTTCTTCTCAATTAACCATGCTTGTAAATAGTATCCCAGCCCTGTCACCACTACTCCCTGCCATTTCCACAACATTACTTTCCATTCTTTAATCTATATTTTAAGCATAACTACAAGAAATCACCATGCCAAATCACCATATAAACAATGAGTATACAACAATGTTGATGAAGGGTTTCAAAGAAAAAGACTTACACAATAAGCAACAGTGATGAGTGTCAAATTCCAACCTAGTTTCCATTCCTTAGGGTCTCTTACAAATGCAATGGCAATCCCAAACGACTGAATCGAGCTAAATAAGCACTGCATCGTCGTAAACAATAGCTTCGAGGGATAACCCTTCATTGCCTTCCCCTGTCACATGTCAACAGAGTCAAACAATTGTACGTGAAGTGACAGAGATCTCGTGCAATAATAAGATTGTTAATATCAAACAAAATCGAAAAGGGAGAGGAAGTTGAATCAATACCTGCAACACAATATATAAAGCCCAAAGAATGTTAGAGAGAAGCATGAGGGAGCAACCCAAGATCCAAGTTTTGGTAGAAGAAAGATGTTCATGAGGACTTGGAGAGGGTCCATGGCTGCTGCTAAAGCTATGGTGCCTCCATAAGCTAAAATGAGGACCTTTGTATAGAGCAAAAATGATTGTTCCTCCAATGCACATCATTATTCCTCCTGCTTTTGCGATCCCTCCTCGTGTTTTCAACTTCAATGCTTCGGTTCTGTTTTACCATAACGTTTGTGAATTTTTTTTTTCGTAGTTCTTCATAATAATTCTCTTCCATTTGAACATAAGTATGTAGTTTGTTTTATTAGTCAGATATACATTCGACAAAGGATAGCAATCAACTTTACTTAAGTAGGATTAAAAATAAGTGTGTAGCAGCACCAATATAG
This sequence comes from Erodium texanum, assembly GCA_036897725.1. Classification (NCBI taxonomy): domain Eukaryota; kingdom Viridiplantae; phylum Streptophyta; class Magnoliopsida; order Geraniales; family Geraniaceae; genus Erodium; species Erodium texanum. The sequence goes on along the minus strand of JAYMSW010001211.1, from coordinate 4,680 downwards.
CATTTTTGAAGTAGAGAGTATTTTATCATTTAAGAGAAATGAAGGCTATAATAAGCAAGGTTGTTTTTTATTTAATTTGTGAACTCTCTTTATTAAGGATTTGTATTTTGGACTTACCTTTGTAGATAACTCCGTTGTGAAAACGAGAGAGTGCACAAACTCTAGCTGTTGTTGCTGTGAGGGAGATGAGCTTCTGAGCTCTCTTGTACCGTCCTCTCCACAGATGCAGGCTTGGCCGCCGCCATCATCTCTGTAGCCTCCGTCATCGGTCATCGCTCGTCCGTTCCGCCTCCATGGTCATCCCCTACTCGTAGGTCCACCTCGCCTTCCTCGTCCGTTCCGTAGCGTTTGGCCGGCTATCTCACCTCGCCCGGGACATCGCCAGATCTGCCAAGCTGACTATCCGGTCTTTGCGCTTCCCCGTCCCCAAGGCATGCTGAGTGTGGTGGTCACGAGTCTGTTTTACTATATTTCCTTTTATGTTATAGTTAATTTTCTTGTGTTTAGTCAATCAGATGTCAGTCTTTGTCTTGTTTTGGTGCTAGACTTTTGTCTGGTTTTGTGGTACCAGACTTCGTTTAGGTTTTGGTTTTAGGCTTCGTCTGGCTTTAGTGTCAGACTTAGTTTAGCTTAGACGTCAGACTTCGGTTTGACTTTGATGCGCATTTTGCGCTTTAGGTCCTCTTATCTAGGTCTAGTCTGGTCATATGCGGCACGCGAGCTATTCTTTGTGAGAAGCTAGCTGCAGAAATTTTATTCTCACCAAGTCTAGATTTTGTGAGAGCTTTTGCTTTGTTCATTCATCAACTGTTATATATATCTTATGATTGATATATAAAATTTGTGGCATCTTATTTCAAAAAAAAAACAATAAAAATTTGGATTTTGGTGTGCCTAGTGTCATGGGCTGGATAATTGGGTCACTTGACGGGTATTTTTGGATGAAAGTTGTGCAGGTTCGATCATGGGCCGGTGAGCGTGTGGACTGGTGTGTTGAGGTGTGCCTCTGTCCAATAAGTGACAACTATGTCTAACTTAGGTGTGCAGTTTTTACGTTATTTGGTGCATTTTTTTTGTGCTATTTGGCCTAACCTAGTCGTACGTGGTACATGCGAGCCATATTCCTTCAATTTTAACTAGAGGAATTATTATTCCCACCACGTTTAGAATCCATAAAATTATTGCCTTATTCATTTTAAGAAATTAATATGTTTATCACGATAATTGGTATATAATATATATGATAATTTTACAAAAAAAACAAAAAAGTAGTTAAATACAATTTTCCCACTCTTACATTAGGTTTTCCCCTTTAATTACACACAATATACTAAAAGATGCAATCATTTATCAAAGAAAAGGACACATGATCGCGATTATTGGAATTTGACATTTCTGCTTTCCAGAATTAAATATTTTCCTTTATGTAACGTCAGTGACTAGTATGTGCACAATAACTTTTATTGATCATTTTTATTTAATAGTATATTATACTTTTGAACGTCAAAAAAAAGTTTTCGATTAGGTAACATTTTGTGTCCACCCCTACCAACAGTCGTAGGTGATTCTTAGATTATCGTGTTTTGAAATATGAGATGTTAGGTTATATTTAGTAATTTATGTCGTAAAAATAAGAATTATATTTATTTGTAAAAGTAAATGTTGATTTATAATGATATTATTATTGAGGCTTAAACTTGGGTCTCATAGACCTAAGATCAAGTAGTGTTTGATCATTTAAACAAACAACATACTTTATATTAGTTGGTATGTTTATGTTTATTTATTTCTATATTTTAGTTCTTATTCGTCTTGTTGTCGCTTCTTTCGACGTCGTTGGTTGTTCTGACCGAGCATCTAGTTTTGTACTGGATAATCATATTTGTTATGGAGTTGATTCGGTCGTCGCGCATCTATGTTCCAGAGACACACTCGAAATTGGTAGATTCATATTTGTGTCCAGATCGTTTTATTTTATGTTTTTTTGTGACATTTATTTTATGTTTTTAATGTATTTAGTTAATAAGGTGTAGCTTCGATTGGGTTTGGTACCTGTTTTGACTGGTTTTTGGTACCGGTTTAGGCTGGATTTAGGTGTCCGACTTTGACTTAGTAAGGTATCAGATACGTGCGCTATAATGCTCCCTCGATCCTCTCATTTATGTATAGTTTTGATCGTGTGCAGCATGCGAGCTATGCTCAGTAGCTGGTTGTAGGAATTTATTACCGTTAAGTCTAGGTTTTGTGAGGACTTTTATCCTGACTATTTATCAGTTGTTTATGTGTATCTATTGGTTGATATATACCATTAACAACATTTATATTTTAAAAAAAAAAAACTCGCAAAAACATGGATCCAATGAATATAAAATCAACATCAATAGTCGTTATCTAAAATTAGTGGAATTTACTTTGAACTATCTAGAATTCATAAAATATTCTATCAATGTCAGTTCTAACTTTAGGATGGCTTCAAAATAAATTAAAAAAAAGAAAAGAAAACTTTGTGATTAGAGTCCATTTTCCTCCCTTATTGTACTAACAAAGTTAGTTAGTTAGTGGATGATAAGAGAGCATCTCGTGCACTGAATCTCACCAAAAGATAAGGATTTACTTTTATAAAAATCAAAGATAAAATGTGATTTAAATGTTTTATAAAAATATTACATTAGGAACAATTCACACAAGTACATTATTGGGCAACTTTTTCAAGGTGATGTAAGTTCTGTAGTATCAAATAATAAACTGTTAAGTGTTGCCTAAATCATAATAAATTAAAATTATTTTAATCAAATTAAAAGTGAAAAATTATATTTCATGATCAATTAATAACATACAAAATAAGTATGTGTTCATTGCCATTTGTTCATCATTTTAATACAACATTAGGATTATGACAAAGATTTATATAAATAAATAGGAAAGGGGAATATGAATACCTGAATAGAACTGCAAAAAAGAAGGTGATTACAGGAACACAACTAGTGGATGCAGCAGCTAAAGTAGCTGACGTATAGATTAGAGCCATCCCATTGATATCTAAGCTTAGAGTTATCCTGAATATATATATATACACCATATAAATATATCAAAACTCAACAACACTTTAATCAACTTTATAATTACGCACTTCTTGAAAGTTTGAACTGTTAGGTAAAAATTTAATAAATTTATCATTTATATTGGTATTATGATTAACACTTATATCGTGAAACTCTTATACCCCTTCATATATAAGTTGGGATTGAACGTCAAACTTGACACGTGAACCATAAGACCATAGTCCGAATTAGGATAATATAAAAGAGTGTAAGTGGAAGCCACGTTAGGTTTTACAACCCGAAAAATGATATATAACAGGAAATGTTCAAGTGTACATACCCGAAAAACGACAAGAGGAAGAGCTTGCAAAAGGTAGCGAATGACAAGGGCGGAGCTGTCTTTCTACAGCCAATAAAAACAATACCAAAAATTAGGGTTAACAAGATAACTTTCTATCAATCGTCACAATTATTGGGAAAAGCTTAGATATGTCATGAACAATACCAAATTGATAAACAAAGGTAAAGAGTCGTTTATTTTTTGTTTTTATTTTCAACATGCAAAAGTATCATATTAGTTTCATTTGCATTATTGATTTATGAGAACAAGAAGTCTCTTATCAGGTTGATAAGAAAATCTCAATAATATAAAATGATCAACTTATCGCTAAATTTTATATTTCTTCATTTTTCGATATTAATTAACATAACAAGAACAAACTCTAGAACTCTAGAGAGAAAAGAAAAACAAGAACTAATGATCGAAATGAATGAACAGACATATATATCGTTACCGTTCAAATATGAAAGCAAATTCTAGAGACAAAAAAACAAGAACTAACGATTAAAACGAACGAACAGATAAATATATCGTTACCGTTCAAAAACGAAGGCAAAAGGAGCAAGGACAAGGGTGGCTGCAGCCTGTCTATAGAAAACGAACACCAAATTGTTCATACCTCTATCGAAGGCGGCTTTGGAAATCAAGAACATACCAGCATATATCACTTGTCTTAACATCACTGCTATATATGCTTTCTTATTATTATCTTCCATTTTTGTTTCTTCTTCTTCTTCGTTGAGAAAGATGTATAGTCCCAGAGCAAAGCTCCTTTGAGATCTGTGTGGAACTATATAGAAGTGGTTTAGTGATGATGGAAAGGTTTCATTTAAATACTTTATGTGAAAGTACTTCACCAATAGTGCTGTATATTCATTATTTATGTATGTTGGAATAAAAATGAGCATGTAAAAGAGGAAAGTGTTTTTTGGATAAACCGGTTTATTCAACCACAACATGCTAAAAAAGTGAGCGTGTTATTATATATAAAACGCATAAGAAATTAATCCACCAGATCATCTTCAAATATTATATGTGCAAGAACTTCACCAATACTGCTTAAAGCACTATATATATTCATTACTTATATATGTGTTGGAATAAAAATCAGCATATATAAAAGATGAATATGTTTGAACCTTAATATGTTAAAAAAGTGAATATTATTACAAAGGAATATAGACTCACTATTTGATATTTGATGATGGATTTCTTTTTCTTTTTTCATCCCGAATGTTAGTTATTAAGCACACTCAGGGGCGGATCTGGGGGGGGGGGGGGGGGGTGGGCCCCCCCTGG
>JAYMSW010001210.1:0-17426 GCA_036897725.1 Erodium texanum | reverse complement strand
GGTGGGGGTGGAGAAGAGTAATGGTATGGAGGAGGTGGTGACTTCTTCGGTGGTGGTGGAGAAGAGTAGTAGTATGGAGGAGGAGGTGACTTCTTGGGAGGAGGTGGGGATGAGTAGTGGTATGGTGGTGGAGGAGATTTCTTTGGCGGTGGTGGAGATGAGTAATGGTATGGAGGAGGTGGTGACTTCTTGGGAGGTGGTGGGGATGAGTAATGGTATGGTGGAGGAGGAGATTTCTTGGGTGGTGGTGGAGATGAGTAGTGGTAAGGTGGTGGTGGTGACTTCTTGGGTGGTGGTGGAGATGAGTAGTGGTATGGAGGAGGTGGAGACTTCTTTGGTGGTGGAGGGGATGAGTAATGGTATGGAGGAGGAGGAGATTTCTTAGGTGGCGGTGGAGAAGAATAGTGGTATGGTGGAGGTGGAGACTTCTTAGGCGGTGGAGGAGATGAGTAATGGTATGGGGGAGGTGGTGACTTCTTAGGTGGTGGCGGAGAAGAGTAATGGTAGGGTGGTGGTGGTGACTTCTTAGGTGGTGGTGGGGATGAGTAATGGTAAGGAGGAGGAGGTGACTTCACAGGTGGAGGCGGGGAGGAGTAATGGTAAGGAGGAGGCGGGGAAGAGTAAGTGTATGGCTCGTAACTAGCGGCCACTGCAGTGGCGAGGATGCAAAATGCAAGGGCGTAAACCAGGCGAGGCCCGGTAAGCCCTGACTGCTTCCGGGGAACTCCCATTTCCAAGCAGAGGAAAGGAAGCTGTTAGGAGGAGGAGGAGAGATTAGTGTTGCTGTGAAACTAAAGAGGCCGTGGCATCCTTTTATAGTAACCATGCAGACCAGTCCCAATACCAACTATATTAATTTAATCGAAACATAACAGCCTGGAACCAATGAGTGGTTTGAAAAATTGGCACATTGTTGTTTTATAATGTAGAAATATAAGTGGAATGACTTTTGTTTATAGTACAAGTTGTGAAGATAATGGTCCCCCAATATGTCCCTATTGACTGATGAAACGAGCAGCTGCATGGAATGCTTCTTTTTCTTGACTTTATAAACAAGTTGTGAATTCCATCATCTTTATCAATATTGTACACATTGATTGATTCCTATACATATATGTATACACTTATGTTAAAGTGAAAATTGAATACATCAAATCTAAATATACTACTTCATGTTATATTATAACATCACTTATTTAGGAGATAAAATAAACAAGTGAAATTCATGACTTATATATTTAGTTCAAAAAATTATTTTATCCGATCATTAGTTTTAAAATAATTCGATTCTGTTGTAATTTAATACAAAATAGAGATTTTACTAAAACACTATGAAGTCTAAATTAAAATAAAAGACGGTTAAAGACTAGATCAAAATAAAATGTTAAAACTTAATGACTGATTCATTTAGGGAAGGAGTTGGTGGGGTGGTGCCGTACGGCTGGAAGAGGAGTTTTGTTTATTCACAGTAAAAGCGCGTTAGGATCTAACCTCTGAACGATTCTTGCAAAGGTCAATTCAATCTTTTTCAGATATTGGCAAGTTTGTATTTGGAAAGGGTATGATATATGGGACTAAAGTTCTATTAATATTCCTCCACATCCATGGCATATTGGAACAAAATATTACTTGAAATATTTGAAATTAATGTTTATTTATTTTTATTCAGTTCATACATTATTGTCTTGTTTTGATTTGTTTTATTTTATTTATTTATTTCCATTTCTGTGTGGTTTTATGCTCTTTCATTTTGAAAAATAATTTGTACATGAATAATATTTTCAAGAAATTTGTAGTACTAAAAACATAATGGGTCATTTTGATAAGTGACACATGTTATTCTTTAAATTATTATTACCAAACTTAACGATATGACTATTTTGATCTATTTTTACAATTCAAAGATAACCTTGAACCGAAAAAATCTTTACGAATTAAAACTATTATGAAAATTTTTGGCCAAAATTTAGAAACCAAAATAACCGATAGTTTTAATACAAGGGTTATACTTTGAGAGACTACAAATGTGGCTAGTGGTGAGAACTAGGGACTTATTCAACATTATTGCCGAAGAGAAAGATTCCAAAAATGTTGTCTTTTATGACCATTTTACAATATTGCACTGCAAAATTAAATTGTCTTTGTGTTTAATGTTTATCTATCTATTATTTTAGTACTGCGTCAACAGAAATTGTTTAATATAAGGCTGTTAGCTGAACATGATAACAATTATTTTTTCAAATTTTAATATCTCAGTTTTCTAGCATATCCTTCTGCACGAAGAACACAAAAGAATAGAGGTGAACATGTCAACATTACAGACTTGACCTAGTTGCTATGATTGGGAAGCATCATAGGAATGACACTGAAACTGATCCAGCCATCTCAATCGCAAGTTCTATGTCTCGTTTTTATCTATAAGGTTGTATATTAATCAAATATTTGATAAGTAGTACAAACTCCGCCCATTAAAAGAAAAATTATTCTTGCTCGGGTTCAATAAACATAATTGGATTCAAGTGGAACTCGAGCTTAAGGCTAATTTCTTTTAATGCACAAGTGAAGTTTGAGCTTAATTTTTCAGGACTTGTAAACCGGATAGTTTAGTATTTAATAAACTTTACTCAAATATTTATGGTGAAAACTAATCAAATCGAGATGAATTCGATCTTAAATCTTTATGTTCGAGACTTAACTATGTAAGCTTGAGTTTAAAAAAAAAAAGATATTTCAAGCTGATCTCTAACAAAATTGAACTCTCTTCAACTCTGTGCTCCCCTACCCATCCTAAAAGGTGTAAAAATATGTTCACAGTGACCCTTCTTTAATCGTGTGCATAGAATCACATGTTATGAAAAAAACTGCATTTCAATTTGTTTTATATCAGTTACGAGATGGGGTGTGATATGGTATTATCGATCCTATCTCAAGATTTTGCAACCCTACTCCAATCCCATAATTGTTCAACACAACTCAATTTTGATGGATTTGAATGTATCAAATTCATTCTTGTCGTCTTAAAATAAGTTTGTAGTGTAGGTCAAAGCTTATATTCTACTGAAGCAGTAGAAAAGTATTTAAAAAGAGAGAAACAAATTTACCGAAAATTTACAAATCGTCTGTAGCGACCCAATAGAACAAGTAATCACACAAAGAAATGTTCCACTGAAGAAAGCATCAGTTGACATTTGGCAACGTTGTAGCTCTCAAAACCATTCTTGCATTATACAAATGTTTACACATATACATACGTGACATTGTCCTATTGCATTCTAAATGATAAGTAGAACAAGTTTTTAAAAGACATCATTTTCAGTACCATTGGTGATGAAACTGCTTCTGACACTCCAACCAGGTAATAATAATCTGAACGTTCAAATATTGATAAATGTATAGGTCAATCTCACCTTCCACTATTTTAAGATAATAAAAGAGTTTTTTTTTTTTTTTTTTGTTATCTTAAGTTGAACTCTAACTATCAGAATAACACTTGTCATTTACAACATTAATAATAATTTAACCAAAATAATAGTCATAATACCATGTATGTCAAGAATGCATTAACAAGTCGATGATAATAATAATACTAATAACATTCTTGCTGATAAAAAAAACATAATGTAAATTCCGAAAAACTGCTATCAGCAAGTGACTAATGGCAAAAATCTACCATGTTTCAGACTCTATCCTATTTTACTCTATCGTCCGTTAGTTTGGACTGAAATCATCTGATTTTTTGTCATGTGCAAAATACGTGACATCAATTTTTTAAAAATGACCAAACTACCCTTTTGACAAAAAAAATAAAAGAAGGAAAAAAGACACGGTTGGTTGGCTCTCGGTTCGCTCCGGTGAGCGTCACCCATTCTCTGGGGAGAGGACCGAACCCAGCGGCTCTCCATGGTCACAGGGCGAGCCTCGACCTCCGACGACGTCTCCAGGAAAAGCTCGTCGACGTTGGACCAATCTGGGAACCACAAGATCTGGGCAAACTCAGGCACCAGATCCGATAGTCTCCGGTGTTGTTGTTCTTCGTTGTTGGTCTCGAGCAACCCTCACTTTAGAAGAAGGATACATCCTAGAAATTGAGAAGGTTCTGGGCAAGTCAATAGCGGCCGAATTTGCTGGAAAACGCGTTGGAAGAAGTCAACTCCACCGCCGAGCTCTAGATCTGGGAACCACCAAATCTTTGCAATTCATCGCGTCGTCCGGTTGTGCCGACCAGAGAAGAAACCGAAATTGTCTCATGTCAAGAGTCGGACTACTCATAAAGACGACACCGGATTTGCTGGATCGTTCTATGGGCAGCTTGCCGAGGAAGGAGGCCAGACTGCATTCCCGATTTCCCGATGTTTTATTTTTTATTTATTTTTTCAGAAAAATATTATTTATTTATTTTATTTTTTCAAATTACTTTTTCTATTTTTTTAAAATTCATTTTTTCAGTTTAAAATATCTGAAAAAATATATGTATTTATTTATGTAATATTCAAATTAAAATTCTAAATTTTAGAGTTTTTTTTATATTTTTTATAATTTTAAATTTGATTTTGAAAATAATTTTTTCTATTTTGTTTTATTAGTATGGGGTAAAATGGGCATTTTACATCAGAACTAACTCTCCTCGTCATATTTCATGGGAAAAAAAAGTTCAAGTAGTAAAGTAGGAGAGAGTCCGAAATACGATAGGTTTTTGCAATTAGTCACTTGTTAGTAACAATTTTTTGGAATTTACCGAAATTTCAAATATGACTAGCATAGGTTAGCTCAAATAACCTACCATGATAAGAAATGCAATGTAGAATAAAAAAAGATTTATCATTCAAGGTATGAAAATTGACATATCTCATGATCAGAAAAGAAAAGAAAAAAAATAGAACCAAGACTGTTTTCTAGAACAGAGTTTGAGAACTCAAGACTACTACAAGTTATTATTCATAACATAAATATTGATATATGTATATAATATAAAGATATTGCTTGTCCGGCCCGACCAAGTTTTGAGTGAACTCAGGCTATCATCATTATCAATGACTATGTAGAGATAGAGGAGACGGGATTGATTAGGCACCACCGGAACCGTACTTCTTTCCGAGCAAAAGCATCTGAAGCTTGTCGTAACCGGCGAGGACACCGGCACCGGCAACGGCGCGGAGGATGTTTGCGCCGGCACCCTTGAAGAGGGACTTGGCTCCCTCGTTCTTTAGGATCTGAGAGAAGCAATCGAACGAGCCATTGTACTTGACGGCTTCGCCGGATGTCATCATCATCCTTCTCCGGACCGTGTCAATTGGGTACGAGGCCAGCCCGGCACCATTTGTTATGACCCAACCGAGAGCAAAGCTTGCGAAGAAACTATCCTGCAATCATCCAACAACAAGAACACACGAGACTGATCATGAATGTAAAAGTTCAATCCATCTAAAAAACTCAAGTTATGATAAAAAAAGACCCAAGATGCTTATAAGTTGTTAACAGTTCATATGTGAGACTGTAACACTCTTCTTTACATGTAGACCAGATTGAAAGGATACATGTTAGGTAAAACACCACACGTGAAACAACAAAATGACAACTGCATGTAATTGTGATACGACAGTTCATATGTTTTAGATGTGAGACTAACACCCCTCCTCAATGCAAATTAGGCTAAGAGGATACACATTATATGCAGACTAAAAATGACATGCACATTATGTAAAACTTCGAAAAGTCGGATAATCACAAGATAATAGTAAATGAATAGTTAAATGTGAGACTCTGACACGTACATTACAACAATGCACAAAACTATATACATTCTGGTTCACAAATGATCACAGTTGACAACAATGTATAATACATAGAGTTTCATTAGAACACAAAACAAAGCATCACCAAGTAACATGTATAAACACGAGTTTTTTGATTAACAATTCTTAGTCTGTCTTTAGCCCTATCGTCTCCTTACAGATGGTTCATTAAAATACAAACATTTGGATCTCTTAATACTACAATACGCGTTTAGACCAACCAAGTAAGAGGTTCATATGATAACACAGCAATGATGCAAACAGCTGAACACTATCAATGGATATTGTGAAACTAACCTGCAACTTGCCGGTGAGGACGACAGGCTTCAATGAATCGTACATTCCAAAGTAGAGACCACGATACACGATGATGCCAACGCATGAGATGTTAAATCCACGGTAAAGTCCAGCAACACCATCGGTCTGGATAGTCTTCTTGTATACATCAATAAGGCCATCGAATTGCCTTCCTCCTCCCTTCTTTGCAGCTTTGGCATCATTTGCAAGACGTGTTCGGGCATAGTCAAGTGAATACACAAACAACAAAGAAGACGCACCAGCAGCACCACCAGACCCCAGGTTACCAGCAAACCATTTCCAGTAGCCATCCCGTTCCTTCTTGAAGTTAAACAGACTCTTGAAGTAATCCTTGAATGCAAAGTTCAAGGCCTGCACAAGAAATTTGTATGACGACAACAAGTTCATAACATAGCCAACATTATTGTAATCTTATCAGCAATTATTTAAATGTATCAAGATTCAGACTAAGACCGCTATTTTTACATAATTGTTATCAGTAATTATTTAAATGTATTAAAATTCATACTAAGACCGCTATTTTTGCATAAAGGGGGTTTATTTTTGCCACTTCTGGTAACAGATCAAAGAGGTCCAACATAGTTGGAGAGAGAAGGCCAAAAGGGCCCAAAGATACTGTTGCTGAGACTTGAACCCACCTGAGTAGGGAAGTAGCGGATGACATTGGCAGTGTTGCCTCTCCACAAAGACCCGAATCCCTCGTCCTTGATGGGTCTGGTGAAGCAGTCTCCAATGCCCTTGTAAGGTTCAGAGAGCCGGCCAGCCTTGATCATCTCAGCCTGATTCTGGATCAAGAGCTTCACACGCTCGATTGGAGCAGCAGCTGTTTTGGAGACAGCAGCAGAGACACCGCCCATGAGAAAGTCAGTGGTGAAACCAGCGAGGGTTTTCTCAGCAGGGGCTTGGACAAAGACGGGTGAGAAGGCAACCAATGGGAGATCACAGCGTGACTGCATCACCGGAGAGCGCAATGCAGCATTGGAATAGCTTCCATATGTGAAATGCCTCTTGTAAAGACCAGGGGCTTGAACCATCCCATAGCGGTTGTGGACGTCTTGGGAGAGGGTGGAGCTCAACAGAAGCTGCCCGGCAGCTTTTTGCAGGACGGACGGGCGCTGATGCTTATCCATCGATTCTCACAGGAAAAAATAACTTTGACATACAAAGATGAACGATTATTAGATGAACAATTGAGCACAAAATCAAAACAACTGAGGCAATGTAGACATTGGAATGCAACAAAATGTTATGATTTCATTAAGAGATGCATACTGCAACACAAATTCACCCAAATTAATGAACAAGCAATAAGATCAAATTCATCAACAACAACATAGTATGTATGATTAAACTAGACAACCCAAATAGTAAAAATCGATACTTCAGCCTAATTAACTAAATATCAAAGGATGAAATCAACAGAGAAACATAAAAACCCAATAACAGATACTGTCAAGTGATCAGTTAACACAAACCCACTATAGAGAATAATCCAAATATACAACAATCGATTGAAAATGAAGCAAAAGCAAATAAAATTCAAAACCCACCTAAAACCAGTTTCAGCAGATCAACCCACAAAAACCATATATGATCACACGGCAACAACAAAAACAGAGCTCTATATATATCAACTGACCTGTGATCGAAACGAGATCAAATAGAAAAAACGAGTGATCTGAGACCTCAAATTGGGTTTTATATAAATATAATTACCCAGAACAGTTCAAAGATCACACAACGTACATATAAATAGAACCCGAAACTGAAGCAGGGCCAAACAATCGCTTTAGGCCTCCATAAAATTAAGCCTAATTTTTTAAAATACTTTTTTACTAATGTATTAGATATATCGAGTTTAATTTGCCAAGCTCCTCTCAAATCTAATGGATCATAAAATTAAGTTCAAATTATTAGTAACTACCATTTGATATAACTATCCTTGTACCATTTGATATACATTGTTTCATATGTATCTTACTATTATAACTGTCATGTATTTCCTATATATGTTCAATACAATTGCCAACACTAAGGAAATCAATACCATCCATAACATCATCACAGTGTTTTTATTATCTTCTATCCTTTTTTTGTTCCTTACTATGGTAAGTTGATATTTCAAGTTTCTATTCCTTACTATACCACAAGTTGCTATTTCATGTTTCTGTTCCATGGCAAGTTGATATTTCAAGTTTCTATTCTTTGCTACGTCAAGTCGATCATAAACCAGTCGAGTTGATATTGTACGCAACCACTAACATTCACCGATGAAGACTACGAGTCTCGGTATGAACGCATGCATTCCACTACAAAGCCGCTCCATCTGGCATGAATCGGCAACGTCAACTAGCACTCACCAACGCCATGGCCATACCATTTTCAAGTCTAGCCTGAGCGTTCGTCTTCCTCCCACTTTGACTGAGGGGGAGTATTAATAACTACCATTTGATATACAATGTTTCATGTATAACTTACTATTATAACCGCCTATGTATTTCGTGTATATATTCCATACAATTGTTAACACTAGGCAAGAGATTCAATAACATCCAACACAAATTTTACTTGAAAAAAAATTTAAATTCTAGATAAGTTTGTTTATTTTTACTATTATTGTATAATAAAACAAAACAAATTATAGCTAATCATATTAAATAAAATATATATATAACTATTTAAATACTAAATGAGTTGGTTAATTGGTTTGAGAGCTTATCGCGCTATCAAAATTGGAACTGAAAAATATACTATGAATCTTATTTTCTCTAAATCCTCTAGTTTAATTAATCTTTCTAAAAAAATTAATTATTTATCTATCATCTTCTTTTATAAGAAAATAATCGACCAAACTCTTGTTTTAGACCCTAATAATCATCGGGTTAACCATGAACTTAAGCGACTACAAATCACAGAGAAAAATAAGGAAAAGGTCAAAACCATTTGGCGCACAATTCTCAGAATGTAGAGAGAATTGAGGAAGGGAAAATGATGAAAACCAGAAGGGTTTATGGGTGATGCCGTGAGGTATACGGTTTGTCAAGTGTGCGATTTCACATTCTCATAAATCCAAGAATGATGGTCGGGATAGGAAAGCTTCTTTGTTTTGACACACTATACGTATAAAATAGTTATATCTGCCTAAGAAAACATATACATTCATGATACATATAAAACAGTTACATTTGCCTAAGAGATCATATACATCCATCCTTGCGTCCAATTGATGTGATATTCATATGTCATCGTTCAATTTGTTGATAAGAATTCATAATACCCTGATCTGAATTAAACCAAGTGGATGATCATTTTCTCTTCAATGCACCAGAATGACCTGTTTAAACAACATATCGAGTTCGAGTCTTGTAAATAAAGAAATGGCGAGTGAAAATGCCACTCGACTTCCTCAACACGTACTTCAGTTCAGAGTTTAGGATATATTTTGTACCTAAAAAGTGTAGAAAATCATGTCAAAGTGATGAAAGTAGATTTTAAAAAAAAAGTTCTCCAACTTCAACAGTGGATTCCAGAATCAAATCTTTACGGGACAAAATGCGCATTTTGTACATTGCATACCTCTTAACATTTGTGACAAACAATAAACATAGACGATTGAAATATACATATGCTCACAACCAGGCTGCAACAACTCTTTCACACTTCTTGATTCTCATCATAGGTTAAAAAGAGTAGCAAACTAGCTTTTAATCTCTTCTATGTAAATGTGTACATATGGCAACTTGCGAATAGCATTCGATAAAATATAAAAACAGATTTTACATATTTTGGGTAGCAAGGTCAGGGTAGAAACAAAAATATGTCATATTTTTACCCATCAAATCAATGATTACATTTGCACAAACCTGAATCAATTTAAAGAAAGATCAGTACCTCAAAAGGTTAGCACATTACATGTCTTATGGGTACAGCAAGAGATAGCTTACATGACTGTAGCAGCAAAGTTTGTGTTCTTTTTCAGAGGTGTTACTGGTGCCGTCCTGGATCAATCTGATCTCTTGCAACATGTAAGGATGCCCCGGACCTGTTTAAGTCTATTTCAAGCTCCCGGTGCTTGAGTTGCAACATCCTCTGCTCATTCTCTAACTTCATTCTCTCATTTTCAAGCTTCAATTTCTCGAGCTCCCTGTTCTTCTTGCTACAGTACCTCAACCACTTGAACCTTTGCTTCTCAAGGTCCAGAGCTTGAGCCTGGACGGTGAGTTTCTCCTCTTGAAGCTGAAACATCTGGGCCTTAACCCACTCTCTCCTTTCTCTCGGTGACTTTGATGGATCTTGAAACACCCGGGCCATTTCAACCTCGAAACCATCTTGTCCACCCGATTGCAACCAAAATTGGCCATCATCATCACTTGACTTCTTCCTTCCCCCATCACCACTATGATCATCTTCATTATCCAAGTCATCGTCGTCCCGCTCATCATGTTCTTCTCCTTCTTCCTCCTCCAACCCATTTGAGCACCTCCCTATAGGCAAGGAGTACCCTTGCAAGTCATAATCATGACAATTAGGTATCATTTGACCGTTATGGTAAGCACACATTTCCTTGTAAAACAAGTGTTTCGAGCTCAATATCTTCCTCACATCGTCTTTGGCCTTTGTCGAGAGATTAGGCATTGAGTCCATTAGAGCAGGGTTCTCAACCACTTTACAACTAGTCCCTCTACCAAGAATATCATTCAACCTCTTGTACCTCTTGTTCAAGTCATTGAACTTATCCTCGCACTGTTGAGGCGACACGTGGCATCCCTTGCTTATCATTATCTTCGACACCGTCCTCCACTTGCCCTTCTTTTGTAAAATGCCCGCTTTCCGCTTATGCCCCTCGGTGCCTTCCACTAACCCGTCATCGCCAACACAAGCAACAACCGATATGAGAAGCCTCACCACTTCATCCGTCCACTTCATACGTTGCCACCGGGAGCTTTTTTTACCCTTTTCCCCATACATATTCTCACCATTCCCATCCTCATTGCAATCTTGGTCTTCATCTTCACTACAATTATTGTAATCCATGGCAGGGATAGGAGAAGTAGCCTTCCCTTTCACAAAGTTTAAGGACATACCTTTCAAAGCCCCGCCTTTCATTTCCATTAGCCCTATGGGAGGACGGTCGGGTTCAAGGCCAGTCATCATACTCATGTGCTGATGCTGATGGGTTAGCGATGGATGGCCCAATTGGGTCTGTTGATGTCTATGAATGGATGATTCGAGGTCTAACATTCCCACATTAGGGCCCGATGAAAACCCACCTCCTAAACCCGAGTTATCCATTTCCCAACACACAGTTTCAAAAGCCCTAACCCTCTTCTCAGAAACTCAGAACTCCAATTTTCTTACTATTGCATACCAAGAAAACTCAGAAACAACAACCTCGGTAGATCTTTCCACTAAACGAAACAAAACAACCCAACCCTAGTATTGGTCCAGTAATCACAAAACCCAAATCAACAGTTTTAACCCATTTAACTCAAACTTCTGGATGAGTGAGGAGCACAAATCCCAGTTCCAATCTCCCTCTTAATCTCTCATATCAAATTACCAAATACAACCAACACAAATCCTGTAACTGATTGAGCAATCCAAATCCACTAAAAAGCAATGAAATTTCACAGAAAAGTCCCGATTTAATCACTGATCTTCTCCTAAACATGTAATTAAAGGAAAAGTGATTATTAACATGAAAGAAACGTGTAGGCAGAAATGAAACGAAGAAAAATTACTTACTTGATTTGAAGCTTACCTTTTTAGAAGACGATGAAGGTTGAAGAGTAGGATTCGAGATTGTCCGAACGGAATGGAACTTCTGGAGAGAGCGTTTATTCGGTATCGGGCAATGAGACAACCTCAGTACTGATACACTGTTCGGTATTTGTTTCTTTTCAGGGTTAATAATGTCAGAAATAATTATGGTATATGCATAACTTTAATGTCTAATTACATAATAACCCCAAATACCTTTGCTCCTTATTCAACTTAGTCCCTAATTCTAACTATTTTGCTAACATAAGAGTTTAGAGTCACTTTTTTTCTTTAGTTTAAATTTAGTGTTCTAAGTTTGAGGTATATGGTTTAGAGTTTACACAAATCAATTAACTAATCTTAACTTTTACTTGTATTAATTTAATATTTATCATTAAATTTTAACTTCAGACTTAATTACGAGGTTAAAGGGGTAATATAGTCATTCAAGTCTTTCTCTCCTTGTTTTCGTACACGTTAGAATATATATTGCACAAGTAACAATCGAGAAATCAGACTTCATTAAATGATAACATAAATTTCTTCTTAGATGATTTTTATCTGAACCCGAGTAAGTTCGATTACATACTTCAAATGTAAATTGGGCATTACTCTCCTTTTTTACAATATGACAAACCCGCCTTCAAATAAACCGAAAATTAATCCAAATCAACTTAGATATATTGATTTTCTTCCTAAACAACAAGCACGTTAAAGTCATTCCTCAGTTCCTCAAAATACTAACAAGATATCAATATCTTGATTTCATAATCAGGAATATGACCAATATTTCCTGTACAAAGATGTATAGGCACATTTATTTGATAAATTCCAATTGTAGGAATAAATGCCGGACATAATTGACTTCAGATCCTGTCAATTAAGCTTCCGATCTTTATATATCACACCGTCATGTCCATAATCATATGTGTATATACGACTATCAATTTTTCCCTTGAGAGTCTTGAATATGCAGAGGCTTCTTGTAAGACTGCAACAGTAGAGAAGAACACACCACGCTTATAGACGATGCTGCCATGCAGGCACCGGCAAGCCAGGGCGGCAACCGGATTCCGGTGAAAGGGTACAAGACTCCGGCGGCAATCGGCATGCCCAGTATGTTATAACCTAGAGCCCAGACATAGTTGAGCCGGATCCTGAACATGGTCTTCCTGGACAGATCTATGGCCGTGACCACATCCTCCAAGTTGCTCTTGATGAGCACCACATCAGCAGCTTCTATGGCTACGGCTGTTCCCGCACCAAATGCCAATCCTACATCCGGTGGCGCTCGGGCTGGCGAGTCATTGATTCCATCTCCCACCATTGCCACTGCGCCCCCCTTCATCTGATTCCAATTTCAGGTTAACAGCATTTCCACAAGTTTATAGAGTCGGTAATTATGTCATATAGCTATTGCGTATTGTGCGTCCTTTGCACATAACTATCTCCAACTTTAAACTTTTACATCCAACTACCTAAACTTTCCCAAAAATACACAACTTTTTCGTCAGAAAATGACGAAAATACTCTTGACCCTATCTAAAAAAAACATCATAACTACCAAAAACATTTTGATTAGATGTCCAAAGCGGTTCAGTGATGCAAAGACTCCTCATAAGATAAAACTATTTTAAAAAACGGAGAAAATGGTATTAGAGTCGAGGACATTCCCCGGTAAAAAAGAGTTGTGTGTAATCTTTGAAAGTTTAGGTAACTGGATGTAAAAGTTTATAGCTGTGAGTAGTTTGTGCAAGAGGATGTGTAGTACGCAATAGTTGTCTACAATTAACCCTTTCAGTAACTCTGTCAACATTAAGTTACCTGTAATTCTCTAATCTTATCGGCTTTTCCAAGCGGATCAGTCTCCGCAAACACCTTCTCGATCCCAGCCTCTTTAGCTATAGCAGTTCCTGTGGCCCAGTTATCACCGGTCACCATGATGCTTGTGATGTTCATTGACCGGAGAAAAGATACCACACGCCTAGCCTCTGGCTTCACTGGATCAGTAACTGCAAAAGCACCAGCAACTTTTCCATCAATGGCAACCAACACACATGTTCGGGCCAGTTGCTCATTGTCTGACATGTATTCCTCAACCTCAGAGCCAACCAAAACATCACAAGCCTGCATGAGCCTCTTGTTCCCTACCCAGACTGTTCTGTCCCCAACTTTTGCACTCACCCCTGTTCCAGGGTAGACTGCAAAATCCTTGGCCTCCACAACTTGTTCAGTGTGGGACCCAAATGTTTTGCGGAACCGCTTCACATGATCCAATACAGCCTTTGCAATTGGGTGCTCACTGTTAGCCTGAAAGAAATTAAATAGAAAAGCTGCTCAATAAACTACTTTAATTGAATTACTTTTAACTACTCCAAGTAGATTAAACTTTAATTGAGAAACAAACACACGGAATATCCAAGTTCTGTTTTACAAAGTATTATCTACATCTCTTTCATGGAAAAATTTCACCCATGAGCCCAAATATTAAATTATTCATATCAGACGAAAATTTATAAACACAGACCTCTGTAGCAGCAGCCATGTCACAGAACTCCTCCATTGAGAAACTAGAAAAGAGGACTGCACTAACTACCGCTGGTTTACCAATTGTTAGTGTCCCAGTCTTGTCAAAGACCACTGTTTTTACCTGAAAATTTCTCAAGAAGAGAGAAATTCTGTCAATTGCAAAATCATGGCCATGAATAAGTTCAGATTGCTTTGTTCTAGAGCAGAGAATAATTTATGAAAAATGAGCACACAAAATTATTAGATAGGTATCGATATACAGAAATTATCATGGTTACATGTATCTTATACAATGCTATTATTGATTAAGAGAATGTGATATAAACATCTGCAGTAGAATAAGAGCATTCTCCAAGAAGAAGAATAATAATGGTCCACATTTGTATGTTTGTTGCTACTTAAACCACAATAAGATCATGGCATTGCAATTATCCATAGACATTGTGCTGAAAACTGAACTATAGTGAGCGTTTCCCAATAATTTCTCAAAAATGTTCTTCGCTGACGTAAAAGTCATTGAGATGTCCAATTTTCTTGAAAAGCTAGAGAATTAAAACCATGTGCTTACCTTGTGTGCCTTTTCAAGTGCATATCCACCCTTGATAAGCACTCCTTGTGAAGCTCCCTTTCCTGTGGCTACCATGACTGCTGTAGGGGTTGCTAGTCCCAAAGCGCATGGGCAAGCAACAACTAACACTGAAATGCCAAACTGCAGAGCAAGCTCAAATTCATCCATAGATTTTGGTATCCAATCTCTAGGATAAATATGAGCTACTCCGGGGAGAAACCATGCAAGCCAAGTTAAAATAGCTGCTGCGACGACCTGATATGATGTGAAAACAGAATAATGACTTTTGAGATGAGCAATCATCATTAGGCATACACATATTACTTGTATATGCAATTAATCAACCCAAAAGCCACACAAAAAAAGCGAGGGACAAAAGTAAGTAAAGTAATGAAGATGACAAGTGTTATTGCCTTTCTCTCTCATAGACCAAAACTTAAAAGCTTGATACATAGAACAATCTTTAACATTATTCATACTGCAAACAAGAAAGTCTAATCACTTTTGTGAGTTTAAACCATGAATCACTGATCTCAGCACAAGAGTTGATGTTCTGTCAAAATAATTTCTGCTGACAAGGTGATAACTGTTGAGTCATTTTAGGGAATGTAAATGTTATAAACAGGCAATCTAAAGGTCTACAGTGTGTGCACATTACCAGTTTACCACTTACTAGCAAGCCAAGCAAAGCAGTAGCAGTGGTGAACCGAATTTAAACTAATAAGTACGGAACCACTTGAAACTGAACCAAAAACAATGATAGATGCTGCTGGTGAAGTTGATAAAGTACGTGAAAACCCAAAGAGACAGCAGTTGAAAACAATGTGTGGTTATGCTGCATGCATCAACTTGAAATAAGAAATGGAACTGTCACAAGCATGTGAAACTGAATGACTGAAAATTTGTCTTGACAAAGCAGAAGGAATAAACTCACCATCGGAACGAAAAACCTAGAAATCTGGTCAGCTAACTTCTGAACAGGTGCTCTGGCAAGCTGAGCAGATTCTACGAGTTGAACAATTTGAGAAAGTGCAGTCTCTGATCCAACACGAGTAGCCTTAACTAGTATGCATCCATTCTCATTCATTGTTCCTCCAATAACCTAACAATAGGAATAGAAATACACCATTCAGCAATTTTTAAACCTTCATATACAAAAAAAAAATATATGAGGCAAAAGAACCAGTACCTTATCACCCACTCTCTTAGCAATAGGCCTGGCCTCCCCTGTAATCATACTCTCATTGACATGGCTTTGACCATCAATAACTATCCCATCCACAGGAACTTTTGCTCCTGGAATAATCTTGATTATGTCATTCCTTTGTATTAGTTCAGTGCTTATTTCCATCTCTGTGATAACATTTCCATCGCCATCTAATGTTAATAGAGTAGCCGTGTCAGGAGCAAGATCTGTCAGTTTTGCTAAAGCATCTGATGTTTTCCCTTTCGCAACCACTTCCAAATATTTCCCCAAGAGAATAAAGGATATCAGCATAGCACTGGTCTCAAAGAAATCTTGTCCTTCAAATGTACTTGAAGTCAGTGCCTTGATTATCACATATATGGAATAAAAATAAGCAGCATTAGTGCCTAGTGCAACCAGAACATCCATGTTAGCAGACTTTCGTCTCAGCGCATGATATGCTCCCACATAAAACCTGATAATGACATCCACAGCAAAAGAAACAACTATTGAATTTCACAAAGTTTTACGCTTACAGCACAACAAATAAAGAAATGCCAAAATTGTGGGAAAATAAGAAGGCATAATAAAGCATGGTGAGTGGTTCAGTACCTCTGGCCAACAATGAACTGAACTGGTGTGCAGAGGATCCCTCTTAGAAGCATGCCAATAGTGAGCATGTTGTGGATTTTGATATCCAACCAGTATCCACAATGTGGGATCATAGGAAGAACCATAGAGAATATTACTACTGGAACTGAAAAAAGACAGCTCCACAAGAACTGGTTCCTGTACATCTTAATTTCCTGCTGCCTCTCTGTTTCTCTTCGTTTTGGAGGAACATATAAACTGGCTTGGTAAGGCTTGGTGCGATGGCCTGCTTGATGAACACTGTCTATAAGAAACCTTGGACCTGTGAGGTCTGGGTTATAGTTAACAGTTGCCTTATTTTCAGTCAAGTCTATTTCAACATGATTCACACCTACAGCTGACTCAAGTGAGGTTCTAATGATGCTGATATCTTCCAGAGAATCAACTCCCTCAAGCTTAAGATGTACGTTGTTCAAATCATTTCCAGAGCTGATAAGATCAGCCCCAAAGCCAGCATCTTCTATTGCTTCAATAATGTGATCAGTATCAGTCATGGATGGATCAAAATGAACTTTTGCTTCTTCAAGAGCTAGACCAACTACTGCCTTTTTCACTCCAGCAACCATTGAAAGAGTACGCTCAACAGACTCAGAGCAGCTAGTGCACATCATTCCTTTGATCC
>JAYMSW010001209.1:0-17428 GCA_036897725.1 Erodium texanum | reverse complement strand
TCATGTAACTACAGTTCCTTAGGAGCTGAACGACCAGGAAAAGTTCTGAATTAGTTATATGTGTATTTTAGATATGGCAAAGGGGAAATTTTTTAGTGTCATACTCATACATGTTATTAGGACTAGACTTGAAGTTGATTTGTGGGTTTGTATTATTTTAATTGAATATTGTGGTTGGAGTCCATTTCTGATCTTGTTTTATTTACTTTTTGTCTGGCAAATATAAGTGTAACTACAACACAGGACTAAGCTATTGAGCTTCAGTGATTTCGCCAATGAAGCTTGTCTCCCCGACAATGTTGCACCTTCCATGCTGTCTATGTAGTCCTGTAGAAGATGATATTAGAGACAGCTCTTGATCTGTTTGATTTAAGGTTAAGGATCAAGATCGAGGTTACTTGTTTTGTATACGAGCCAGCGAGGAAGAAGTTCTTGACCGGTGTCTTTTGGTCTGGTCGGAATGGGTCACAACCTGGTCTTTCCCGGTACAAGGATTGTCCTATTTTCACAACCGACGACCAAATAACTTCTAGACCCTGAGACGACGGGAACAGATCCAAAACCTGGTACAAGAAACAAACAAATGGTGATCTTGTCTTGTCTTGTCATCCAAGTAACAAAGAAGTTAGTGTAACCTGTTCCGTGACTCTCCTTGTGATTTCCTCATTTGGTAGAGGCATGTACGGATCGCCCGGTGCTAAGACAAATCTAAAAGATGAACTAATAATTAGGGAACATAATATGAAATCAAAGACTCTGACAAACAAAATGGATAACCCAAGTAACTAACCACAACCGATCTTTTGTTGCAGAAATGAACTGAAAACTTTGTTCCGTTTAGTTGTGGTATGAAATGACTAAAATGCCCCTAAATTTTTTTGTATATATTAACCTCCTATTATCCACGGTAAACGACCTTTGTTGTAAAAGACTAAGGACATCTTCAATACATGCTATTCTTATTACGCTACTCGAGAATTAAAAATATATTTATTTACAGGAGAATAAGTTTAATGTCAAACAGTAGGGAATAGTTTGATTAAGCTATTCGCTCAATATTTTAATTATTTTAATAAAAATAGTACACGTGTCATCATATATTGGTCAAGGGGGAACAGCCTAATAAGTCGAGTAGATAATAGTTTAATTAGGCTACTCGCCTAGGCCACTTGCAAATAGCCGAATGAGCAGCTCCAATGTAAACTATTTGAGTAGCCTTATTAGACTCGTCTCCAACGGCCTAATAAAAATAACCTGCATTGGAAATGCTCTAACAAATAGTATATGCAAAAACGTCAGTGACATCAGTGACATTTTAGTCATTTCACATCAAAGTGAAAAGATGTTATAACCGTTGCAACACAAACAAAGTTTCCCGTTAGTTTCTAAAACAAAAGGGTGCTTACGATTAGTACTTGATACGTAAAGTACTTACTGGAGCAATGAGCCTTGACCATCAATGTAGTAATCTTCAGGAGATGTAAGCGCAAGATCTGCAAAGCATGAGAAATCTGCGTCCGGAGAGTAAAGAAGATTGTCTAACCCAACAGCATTTCTCAACTGCCTACAGATCACAAACTCAACTTCTAAGTACAATGCAAGAAGCTTTAATAAGTTAAACAAGAAGCAATTGTATGAGAAGATCACCTAGAAAGCTCAAGATCTTGCATTTCTGTGATCCAACCATTGTATCTGAGCTGCACCGTCACAACCGGCACGCCAACGAGCTCGTATATGTTGTTTAAGAACTCCAATTCTCTCCACTTTGCTGGAACTAGTCTTTTGATTCCAGGTACATCACATGCTGTTGAAGAAAGAAAATGTATACATCTAAAGAACATGACTCAAGACACAACTCAATCTAAAAGGCCCGACTAAAGTTGGAGACAGAAAGCCCAATGCGGCCCAACCAAAAGTCAGACAGAATCCACTAATGTTCTAAACACTAGTCTCATAGCCTGAGTAAGTATATTTGACCAGTTGAATATGTCTATAGTTAATGGAGTTGATAGTCACGTACCCGCAACATAAGCATCAGCTTTCACAATGTTCTTGTTCGTCGCCTGTAAGTAGAGACATTACATATATCAAGAACTCAACTAGTGTAAAACCCTAAACGAGTTCAAGCTCAGTATTGTGAAGAGCTACACACTAGACATGGCGATTCCTGTGACATATGTCTCTCCATCGGTAGAGCTATCATAGAGGATCTCTCTGCACCCCCACCGTAGATGAAACCTACACCATTGAAGAAGAAGATACAACTTATCACACATGGTGATAAGACCATAAACATATCACATATGAGGACTATATATATTGATTTAACGGTCCAGATTGGTTCCTAATTTATACGATAAAGAGAGTTTTACATGAAAATGCCATATATATATATATATATACCTTCCTCCTTTATCTGTGATATATTTTCTGATAGGGTCGCTCATGTACACATCCGGAGAGCCCTTGAGCATGCGAAGCAAAGAAGCCTTAGTCTTAGTGGCAAACAATGAGATTATAGTGAGCATGCATCGAGCACTGATGTTGTCACAGTCGATAAACCCTAGGCCATAAGCAAGAGGATCCCACATTCTGGTGATGCTTGTTCTTGTACCACCCTTGGACATGAACCAATCTGCATAGCTTATCTTGAAGAAGAAGCAAGATCAAGAATTTCAAATTTAATTAGCACGTTGTTTTCAATGCAAGAGAGAGTGGCAAAGATCAAGATGAAGTGATCTTACATTATCTAGATCTCGTATATCTTTCATTGCTCCATCAGGATCGACCAGAGCCTTTGGGATTGGACTGAGGGCGAAAGCAAGAAGATTTCTTGCTTTATCGTAAGCCTGCAACAAGATATTCATCCAGATTGGTACTTATCTTTTTTTTTTTCTTATTCGGTCGATAAGAAAATAGGAAGTCTTAATCTAGTACGAACTAACTGGAGGTGAGAGAGCATACAGACCCGGCCAACCCCCATGGACAGATTGATAATTATCTTGATCACCAAAAAAAGGAAATCTTAATATAGCATGAACTAACTCTAACCCAACTCTCACCCCATACTTACACTTATAAAGTACCCCCTTAGATTTGAACTTTTAATCTTAAGTGAGAGAGTTTACTAACCAGTAGACGAAACCCTGATGGGTAGATGGGTAATTATCATAAGTGTGCACTTGGATTAACTCTATATTATTAGGATTAATTGCAAAAATTAACGGTTCCCAAACAAATATGTACAAGAAGTAATGGTGTTCTACTAAATCTGCAAAAAACAACGGTAAAGAAATTTTCCGTTTACAATCCGTTAACTTTGACAATTTTCAAACCAAAATTTTTTGAAATCCCCAAAATACCCCTCTCCCAAAGTAAACCTTAAATAACAAACCATAAGCTACCTTCTCCCCAAATCTAACCCTAAAACTATCATTTTCCCCAAATCAAACCC
The DNA here is from genome assembly GCA_036897725.1 of Erodium texanum. Classification (NCBI taxonomy): domain Eukaryota; kingdom Viridiplantae; phylum Streptophyta; class Magnoliopsida; order Geraniales; family Geraniaceae; genus Erodium; species Erodium texanum. The sequence goes on along the minus strand of JAYMSW010001209.1, from coordinate 13,974 downwards.
TGAAATACCCTATCCTTAAATCAGGGGGGTAGAATGGTCGTTTCATAATAAAACTAAAAGTGTTAGTCAGTTTACAAACGGAAAAAAAAAATTACTGTTGTTTTTTGTAGACTTAGTAGAACACCGTTAGTTTTTGTAAAACTAGGTTTGTTCAACGTTGCTTTTTGTAGTTCTCCCATATTATTACCTTGACTTGTTTTGTGGATAAATATGCTTTGATTTCATGAAATGGTGCGCCTAATGGGAAACGAAAATCAAGTTCTGCATTGCTTAAACAAGTTAGATCCATATTTTAATAAGCTAAGCATTTTCAGCGCGAGATAATATTAGTGTTTATAGGTCCATATACAGTATTATATATATACCACCGATTTCACCACCCTTGTTTACGAAAGTGTGGGTTTGTTCCTTGACAAGAAGGTTCTTATCTGCACCAACCTAGATTCAAATAAAGATTTAATAAGAATATTAAACAATATGGATACAAGATTAACAAGTAGATTTGATTTTGAAGTAGACCTTTTTGAGCAAGCGAAAAAGATTGTTGTAGCAGCCAAAGAAGACGTGGAGGCCCATTTCGATATGGTTACCACTTCTATCAACAAATGATCCCACCTTGCCACCAATGAAAGATCTCGATTCATATATATCCACCTAAAAAACAAGATGAAAATGAAGAACAAAGGTCAGTATATACCTTGCAACCCAAGCTAACCAGACTCTAATAATATCATATTAAGACCTGACCCATCTAAAAACTCAAATTGATAAGTAGATAGTCAGATTTGTCATTTAAATTGGTATTGTAATAGACATCAATTCGATGTAACATACCTCGTGACCTTGATCGAGAAGCTCGACAGCAGTTGATAATCCGGCGAGGCCAGCTCCGATTATGGCCACCTTTAACTTGGGGCCTCTGTAGTATTCGGGCTCTGGGGGAAACAAACCCTTGGGAGCTGCCAAGAAGAAACCATCCATATATATATATATATATATATAGTCAGACACAATATATAACAGTAACATATAAAAGCACAACTACATATACATCAACGATGTGAGATACGAGGTTACTTACCATGAGCACGCATGTCGGAGACGTTAGAGTCGAGAGAAGAGCGAACAAAGAATCTATGACTCTTTAAGGGACGTCGTCCAGAGAAGAGCAAAGCAACACCGGTGTCGTTTCTGGTTCGGGCGACGGAGAGAGCCGGAAAGAGCATAGATGAAGCCATAAGTGGAGAGAGAGAGAGAGATTGGTGAGGCTTTAGAGAGTTTGGTTTGGTAATGTGATGAGCTAAGAGGAGATGGCGGGGCCGACTCTTTTGTCCTCCGACAACCAAAATGTGCATGCATGCTCTTCATCAATACATACACTATCTCTTAAACACACACGCTCAAGCTCTCTATTTATATTTGTAAATCGTCAACTTATTTTAAGTCAATAGAAAAGAAAATATACCAAAATATAATTGGAGGTGTATAAAAAAATTATTCAAATAAACAACTTATTATAAAATAAAAATTATTCAATGTTGTTCGTGCATTTTTTGGTTTGTTTTTAACCGGCTTCCGTCAATGTTTTGTTTTTTTTGTTGAAGCGCGGATGGTATTCTTAATTAAGATACATATCTTCGGGCATTTCAATCACTTATTCATTGGACTAACTGTTTCGTTATAATTATCTTTGCAGTTCTAATGAATTGCGTCGAAGCAATTGGTCACTTGATTCTACTTTTGCCAATAGTCTTTTATTTTTTTTCGTTCAGGCATCCTTGAAAGTGTTGGCTGCAGAATTCATGTGCACGAGCACGACGATCCAATACTGGTTGTTCGCTTATTTGTTGTTCCGCAAATTACATAAGTTGAATGAAAAAAACCATATACTAACAAGCCGTCTTTCTTCTTTCTGGACCATGAATCAACATCTTAATAATTGTAAAACATTTGAAAGTTGAAAGAAAGAACGGAAGTGGGAACTTATAGTCAAAATGATAAACGAGAAGAGGGATAATGATTATATGAGAGGAAAGAACGACGGACTAGTAGTTGCATATTTTTTTTTTTGAGTACAAAGACATATGTCACTCTGATTAGTTTTGACACAAAAATAATTGACAATTTTGTCTTTCTTCTTTACTAGATAGTCCACTGTTAATAATTATGAACCTTTCATCGATTTGTTTAATAATTTGTACGAATTCAACAAACAAATCGTCATAAAATCATTAAGTACTATAGATGATCTAAGGAAATGTAATGATACTTCAAAAGGTATAAATAAAAATTGCAAAGCTTACATAATAAATGGTAAAGCTTTTATAAGTCTCTTTAAAATATGATTAAGGTTAAATATAAGGATTCATCGCACAATTTAGCAAGAATGATATGGGGAGTAAGGGGAAAATCGTAAACCCCCTTCGAAACGTGGCAAAGTTAGTTCTAAAACCCTACTTGTTCCGCAACTTCACAGTCTCAACAAAAGCTCAAGAGATAGTCACACAAATGGCCATGAAAGCCCCTGAAGAATCTGACGTCGGCATCACCTGCTACATCTCCGACCTCCCTGGGTTTCGCGGCATTCTCAAACAGAGGTCATTCTTCTCTATTCCATTCACAACCCACTTCTCTGTTTCTCGATTCCTTGGTTGTTTGGTTACTGGGAAAATCAGGAAAAAGAATCGATTTTTACTCTGTTGCATGATTTAATTTTTGTATTTTATCTCCCAATATTTGATGAGCACTCCTCGGGAGCTTCATATTTGTCCATTGGAGTAGTAACTGAGACTTCCACTCAATTTATTAGGTTTAGCTGTGTTTTCAGCTAGTTGGGCAAATTTTTATTTCCAATTCAACATTTACTTAGTACTCATTTACATGGCTTCTGGGTTTTGTTCCAATGTACTCCCCTGTCTCAAATTTAGTATCTTTTTACCTATTCACAAACTTAGCTCCAAGTGGGTCACTTTTGGTAAGCACAACTAGAGTAGTGAACACATGGGGATCAATGGTGGAAAGTGTAGCTCTAACATTTTGAATGGTTTTTGTTGTTGTTGCAAGTAGTCAATTGGGAAACTTATTTTGGGATGAGGGGACAAGTTTGGTGCCATTTTGTTGATCTTAGCTTATCCATATAATGAGATTCATTTACCCATTTAGGTATGCTGACTTCATTGTTAATGAAGTGGATCTTGATGGGAATGTTGTTCGTTTGTCATCCTTAGATGCTCCGCCAGAGGTAACTTCTTTCTGTCGGCAGTAGTTTTCTGGTGATAGGATATGATGCCATATCCCTTTTATTATTCATCTGATAAGTCTTTTCTTATGTTTTACTCAGGACATTAAGCCAGCTGAGGAGAAAGAAACAGTATCCGAGAAATCAGATAAATCTTATGCCTCTGAAATTGAGCTGTTTAGATCACTTGTCGGTGATTCAGATGCTGAGCTCCTTATTGCTCTTATCAGTCAAATTAATTCTAGTCCTGAGGATGACATCTCGCCAATTGTTCTTCATCCAAGTTCTGATAAATCACATAGAACGGTCAGTTTATTTCAATTCCATCTCATTTTCACAGTTCCATGTAAAATTACTGTTGATGGTTAGTTGGGTTGAATGTCATTTACTTCATACACGTACACACATTCATTTATTATGATCATAAGCATCCTTGTTGCTTATTTATTATATTATCACATAGTTTTGTATTCCTGGTAAAAAGTTATTTAAGTTTTGAACTTATCACTTTTCTGTCAACCAATAGGAAAAAAAAAAAAGAATTTTCTTTTAAGCTGATAAAAAAAAGAACAGGGCTTCAGCTTGATTTCTCAGCAAGATATTTCCTGCTGAACTAGTTTCCACATTCTTAATTTTCTGCTAATGGTGATTTTCAGGCTATTCATAATTTCTTCAAGGAGAAACTTAGGTTTCTCGTTACTGATACAGTCGATGGACCTGATGCCTCGTCAAAATGTATTCGTGTCAGATTAAGCTCAGGAGGCAATAACAAGGGTAGAAACTCCAAGAAACGAAAAGAAAGAGATGGGCCCTTTGATAGTAGAGGTTCTAAAAGTTGGCCAGATCATCTTGGCAACTTCCTAAGGTAATGCGAATATATTGCCCTTTGCTTCACCTTTCATACAGCTAAGCTCCTTATTTATCTTTTTTTTACATCTTTTTTTTTCCGTTCTAATGTAAATTTTGAGTAAATAGCCTTTGCATGATTAAGATATTTGTTAGAGATCATTGTAGATAGACTTTACTTTTAATAGAGTCTCAACTCTCAAGATTGGTGTGTATTTCACGTTGTAGTTCATGGCATTGGTATTTACTTTTAATAGAGCTCATGGTTAGTTAGTTGTAGTTCAAGCTTATTTGCTTGGCCAAACTGATTTCCAAACTTTTTTCCCCCATGTGCAGCTGTCCTGTTGGCTTTGAGTAAGAATTAGACTGAGTACACTAAAAAGATTAGGGAATAGGTAATCACTAGAGAAACATGTTTCACTTTGGGGTTCATGGATGCATTTTTTTTACTTATCTGCATCGCCTCTAAGGCTATATGTTAGAGGGAGGACATGATTTTCAGTTTATTTCAATAGTAACTATAAGACTTTGTTATTGTAAATATCCAGGTTTCATCTTTACAAGGAGAACAAGGATACACAAGAGGCCTTAGGAGTGATTGGAAAGATGCTTGGGGTTCAGGTATTTCCTAATCTTTTTTGTAGGAATGAACTGACTTTGATGTAACTCACATTTATTTATTTATTTTTGGCTTCTAATGACCTTTTTCTAAGCTCATTGACAAGGTTTATCTTATGACAATCAAGCATGGAAAGTTTACCTTTTTCCTCTTTTATCTTATTCCAACAACCTCACTTGTCTTGCTAAATTATCTGTTGGATTTCTCCCCTTGAAATTGCCCATGCAGAACTTATTAATTATATTTGTTGATATTTTTAACAGACAAGGTCTTTTGGGTTTGCTGGTACGAAGGATAAGCGTGCTGTCACGACTCAAAGGGTAATTTATTCTCACCATACCTACATCTTAAGCCCCCTAAATTTGTTGCTTGTGAATCTACATGAGACTTTTTGCTCCAACTTGAATCAAATCATTTTGTTTGGAGTGAACTTGGTGGAAACTTTAGATGGCAATATGACATTGTCAGCGACCACAATCATATATAAGCTTAATTTGTTGCTTCATAGCTCATACCTTCAACTGGGACACAAGGATGTCTAGATTAAAAAGTTGCTTCTGTAGGAGGGAGTTCTATGAATGGCCCTCAGAACTAGACCCTTCAAATAATTTTAGTTGATAGAAAATTCATGGTATTATTGTAAAAGCTTCATCATACATGCTATAACTAAAACAATTTTTGTCCGAAGGTTCAATAGCATGCTTGTGTTTTCCAGGTTACTGTTTACAAGCAACATGCAAGTAGAGTAGCTGCTCTTAATAAAAGATTGATTGGCATGAGAGTCGGTGACTTCTGGTAACATTACTGTATATCTGTTCTTGATTTTCTTGCAATTTTATCGGATGTCAAATGAATACAGCAATTATTTTCTTTTTCCAGTCATGTCAAGGAAGGTCTTGTTCTAGGGCAGCTCCAAGGAAACCGTTTTACAATTACTCTGCGGTAAATGTTGTTTTTCACATGATTGTTAGATTTCTCTTCACTTGAAATGTCTATTACTGTTAATTTTCCTATATCACATCTCATATCATACATATCTCCACAGAGGCATTGTTGCAGATTCTGAAAACACCATCAAAGCCTCAGCAGAAGCATTGGGAAAGCTTGGCTTTATCAACTATTTTGGTTTACAGGTAATTTCTTCACTTCTTCTGTCTGTGTTGATGACATCAAATCAACATGGACTTTGTGAAATGTAGAATTTTCATTGTCTGATCCTTGAAATTACTTCTTAATACCAGCGATTTGGAAGTGGTTCGGTGCCTACATACCTTATCGGAGCTGCACTGCTCCGGGGAGAGTGGCAAACTGCCATAAACTTGATTCTTGATCCAAGAGAAGGAGATATCCTTTTTATCGTTTCCATTTTTCTTGTAGAATCGATTGATTATTGTTCTTTACAATTACCTTAGTTGGTTTATTGCATGCAGCTCTCAAGAGTTAATAGAGTAATGCATTTTTGTTTTTCATAACATACATCTTTAAATACAACAATACGTGATCAAGGGTGCAAGACAATTTTATAAGGAGACGGATGACATTGAAGGGACGCTTAGGCAGCTACCTCGCTATGCTGTTGCTGAAAAGGCTGTAGTAAGTTTCTAGCTTTGATAACTAGCTATTTCCAATAAATAATTGCACGAGAGGTCCTCAAACTTTAAGAAACTTGCCCTTCAAGTCCTTAAACTTTAAAAGAGACACTAGAATTCCCTAAACCTTTAATTCAATCTCTAACCATGGTTAATGTTGTATTCTTTTAAAATTATTGTAGCTTCAGGGTTTGAAGAAATATCCTGGGAACCACTTGCAGGCCCTGAAAGCTATACCAAGAACTTTGAGAATGATGTAAGTATTTGTTGTATGGCTTGAGTTGGATATGCAAGTGCTTTGGTGGTGCATCTCTTTTACATCAATATTTCATAATCATATTATTAGCTCATAAAGTTAGGACAGTGAGCAATTATTTACGATTTTGATTACAAATTAAAATCTTGATCAGGTATGTACATAGTTACCAAAGCTATTTGTGGAACCATGCGGCAAGCATGAGAGTGAAAAGATATGGTATGATTTAAGGAGCTCTTATATGCTCAATAAAAGAAATTGTCTGACATACATTATAATTTTGAAGCTACATTTCACCATTCTTGAAGAACCATACAATATTTTTGTGTTCTTGATGTCTCAGGAACTGACCAAATTGTGGAGGGAGACTTGGTATATTCTAAAAGGGACTGTACTCAGAAGGTGGCTGAAACTGTTATTTCTGAATGTGAAGACGGCAATAATGACGATGTGGTTGATTGTGGGCCTCTAGATGAAATCTCTGGAGCTGATCTCCCTGAAGAAAAGATTGATTCTGTGAAGGTTAGCTACTTCTTTTCAGCATATGCAATTATTCGATGAAAAAATTGATCTGGTTGCTTATAAAATGTTAAAAAGTATATCCTATAATCTGGCAGGTGGTGACTGCTGAAGATATCCTTACTGGAAATTATACTATTGATGATGTCATCCTTCCCATGCCCGGGTACGAAAAAACCAAAAAAATAAAAAAAATGAAAGACTTGGCTGGTGTTAGATGTCAAAGTTTCACTTCCTGTTTTAATGAGTATTTGTGTGTTAATTTGACAGATCAAGAGTAATTTATCCAACTAATGATGTAACAGAAGTTTACCATAGTTTGGCAAAGAAGGTTCGCTATTTTATACTGATATTGCAGAATTCTTCTAATAAAGTTTCATGGAGTACATTTGAGTTACTGGGTTCTTATTTGTTTTTTTGTTGACCAGGACTCGATCAGCTTGGTAGAGAGCGTGCACAATGTCAAGTACAGTACTAAAATAGCTCTCTCTCTCACACACACACAGACACACTTCTATGTACTAAATACCTCTCTCTCTCTCTCTCAGGGAATTCTCAATAACCAGCATGAGTGGAAGTTATAGGCGTGTTTTTCAGAAACCCGTGGAGTTCGAATGGTTAGTCTTATTTACTCTCATACAGCTTTGTCTTGTGTACAAGGTATCGTTAAATGATGATCTTGAACACTTTTTGTGTGTGTGGATTGTTTCAGGGAATTGCTCAAGTATACTGATGGTAATATACCACTAGCGGAGACAGATTTAGACCTAATTGCCAAATCTAAACGTGTGCCAGTAGTCAAACAAGACGGTCCAGATTGTGAAAATCAGGACAAGTCTGAAAAGGAACCAAAACTTTCAAGTAACAGTGATGAAAAAGAAGTTGAGTCTCAGACAGCTCTCAAGATGGCTTTTACTCTCCCAGCTTCTTGTTATGCAACAATGGCTATTAGAGAACTGCTCAAGACTTCAACCTCTGTATGTATTCTATTCCCTCGGAGCTTCAATTTTCTATAAATATTTCATCATTAAGGAGAAATTTATCCACTTATATGTGCAAGATTTGCATAGCTAGTTATTGGGTTTAAAGATGCAAACATATATAACTTCTGCAGCACGAGTGAATTATTATAGCCTTGACCAGGATAGTCTAGTTCCACTTTGGCCTGTTTTATGATAATCTGGTTCTGCAACAATCCAGATTGTGTACTAGTGTATGTATATATTGTATCAGTGAAGTAACGAATCAAACACTTTGCAGGTTGCATTTCAGAAAACATTGAATTGAATGATGTTAGGCTGCTCAACAGGACATAACAGAACGAGAAGCAAGGAAGGCTATGAATCCTTGTATATGTACAAGATGAAACCTGACAAGGAACACCCCTTGTATGAACATGAAAGCTAGTATAGTTTCGTTCAATAAGCCACTGTGCTGCTCCATGGATATTTCACTGTAGTACTCGATATGAAAAATTTGTTAGTAAACATAATCTTCATCTTTCCTGTTACGATTTTGGGTTTTATAATCCTCGCCAAAGCTGAATTATCTTGGCTGCCATAACACCAAAGATGAATTAAATTGAGCTCATATACATAATAACATGCACAATGTTTCAGATAGCCAGATTTGTTATTGCTAACGAAACTCGTACAAGAGGGGCATATAGCATTGTTGCTGTCAATGAATATGATACAAAGACAACATTGAAAACTTTCAGAGTAGCTTTCTTCAAGTAGCTTTGGCTCTACGGCAATATGACAGAACCATCACAAAGTCCTTGGGTACTTTTCTTGGAGTTGAGGCTGTGCGAAACCAAAGATCTACTAAGGTATGTAACTGAAATGATGGAAGCACCGGCTGACCTCTGCACATTATCTCCACCTATCAAGTTCACCAAATAACGAGTCAACAAAGTAATAGACAGATGCATTATTACTAAAATATCATCAAGCGATTTTTGAGTGCACCTCAGATTCACTGGCAAGGTCAAGTTTCTTCACAAGGTACTTCTGAATTAAAGACACGGGAGCTGTTCCATCTCTGTAATCAAAATATAATCAATACAAGATACAGCATTTGCCAAGGATCATAGCACCAAACATAACTTATATTGGGAAGAAGACAGTATAAATTATGTAATATAATTCAAATACAATCTTTTACTTTTACATATATAAGATTTGTCATGCATGTATTTTTCCATCCCTTGAGTCACAATATTTTTTACTAAATAAATAACTCACTTCTTACGACACATACCAACCAATAGCATTAACAATTATGCAATACTTATCATATTATTTGTGAGAAATTATTAATGATATAACACTTTAGCATACATGAATTATTACTTATTGTGGTTTTGCCCTCTTGACCACTCAACTTTGCGTAATGATCCAATATCATATAATTTTGAGATAAGAAAATAAAAGGGGGGAAATAATAGATACCTAATCGATCATGAATTAAAATTTAGAAACACAGCAGCAGGGTCAAAGAAACTCACTTTATCCTTAGGTAACATGAAGATATCTGTGGCAAAGAAACATCTCCTTTCCTGTAGCCACTCAGTGACATGAAATCAAATTTAAAACATTCACAGCAATGTAATTATATCATTAAAACTCGATCAATATGATAAAGTATAATTTATACGACAAAGGAATATCTTACTGGTCTTCAGAAGCAACTAATGATAACCAAATTGGACTGGTTTTCCCGTTTTGCTTAACCCCTGCATCATCAATCACACACAAGTCCTCTGATCTAGTTGATCTTTCGTGATCAACAGGACACAACCTTCTACGCTTTGCTGGTCCTGGCAGCAAAGTGACTCCATTCTTAACATCTTGAACTCTAGTTTCAGGTACATGAGCTTCATTTTCTCGGGCAGAAAGTGACTCATCTTTGGACTTAGAAGATTTGGTTTTGTTGGCAGCATCGACAAGACAGTTCAATGGAGTCCATAAATTAGCCTTTCCTTCCATTAATTGACAATTACTTTCTACATTTTCATTACCATTTTGCATATTAGAATGCTCTGTTGTCGAAGAATCCTACATAAATTAAAGTATGATGCGTAAGTGTTAACATAAAGTTCTCATTTGAAGCCATAAGAGCAATAAGAAGCAAATTATGTCTTCCTTTACCTGTATCCTATTGTGAACAACTCCATTTAACGAATCAGATAAGGTAGAGCTCACAGGACAAGATTGTTCTTTCTTGGTAATGGAAGATTTTCTTGCAATAGGTTTGGTTCTTCTTCCTGTTAAACCAGTCTGCACTGACACTTTTGGGGTGCTAACCACTAATGATGAAAGTGATCTTTCCTTCCTTTTAATTGGCAGCGAAATTGAGGGAATAGCTGCAGGTGCCTTAATCTTTCTTTGTTTATAAGGAAAGATCTTGGCCCTTATATCTTGCAAATTGTGATCTGGCCTGCATGTTTTTTTTAAGGCACGCATCATTATATCAACAGCTAACATGGTATTTGCGGCATGCTTCATTACATAAATATATGTTAACCCCTTTGTTTAACCCACGGGGATGCACACAGTTGCATAAACTCATCTAAAGTTAATCATAAGAAGAAAAAAAATATCCAAACTGAACTACATGTGCATCACTAACCATGAAACACAAAAAACAAAGAATTTAGGCACAAGAAGAACCTGAGTTTCTCAACCGGAAGAAACCCCAGATCAATATTGCACACGGGACAGCAGTCCACATCGTCATCTGAGAGTTTTTCATATATGCATTTCCTGCAAACTGGATAGGAATTTAAAAACTATGCATCAGAAACTATGCATTGATAGAGGTAACTGGCAATGTACACTTCTTATGTAACGACTAGATGATACTAAACAAGCCTAGAGTAAAAATAAACACAAGCAAAATGAGACATTACCCTTCCATTGGGTTCTTCTCGTTAAATAAACATCAAACTCGAGATTAAAGGACGCAAATAAATCCTGAAGCAAAAAATAATATTCTAGAGCCTAGAAAGAAGACAAATGTAAGGAAAATCCAATGTAGCTGATTACAGAGACAGCCTGTGATAGGAAGCATGATTGACATACAAAGATTAACTTGAAACGTCCAAACAAAAAAATCCAAGATGATAAAGGCATGTACAAATAGATTGTTAGAGGATTGACTCCTAATCGTATTGCTGAAAAAAGGAACATAGAACCTAAATTAACTAGATTAGGTAAACAATGTATCTCCAAAGACTTAATCTTAAGCTATGAGGATATGGGTAATGGAAGAACTGATCATGAGATGGGTTTAGAGGCTAGAAGCTGAAACTCTACAAGAAACCTAGGGAGATTTTTGAGACAGATTCATAACAATAAAATTTCTAGACACCCTCTATTTCCATTAAAAATGTGCAGCAGAAGGGATGATTTCGCCATGTCCATATATCCTTCGAATGTTTCTAGTGAGTTTATTTCTATGACCTGTATGATTGAGAAATTTCCACATTTTAGTTGGGGAGAATTTACATAGAGTACACAGCTTAAAGCTTCAAAATTGGCACTTCCTACATAGTACATTATATGATTTATGGCTCATGTACCATTTAAGGCACAGTTCAATATCCAAACCATGATAAGATCATCAAGAAAGATGTAGTATTTAAGCTACCCAAATCAGCAACAGAGGTTAGAGAAACAAATGCAAATCAATCCAACATTAAAAGATAGAAAATTTGGCAGAACACAACATAAATTGTGAGAGAGGAATACAGAGCTGGGTCACTAAAATATATAAGAAAATAATTTCTATTCCGTGCAGAAATAGAATAAAATTGAGCAAGGAAGAAGAAGCTAACACGTATGGAGGCATAGGGATATGGTGGTGGCTTCCTTCAAGAGCTTATTACAGAGAGGGCATGACATGCATGCTTTTAATGTCTCTCTCCTCACTTTCACGACCTGGTTCACCATATTCTTCGTCTACAATTTCCAAAGCAGCATTTCAGAACCAGAGCAGAGCAAACCAAGCCGCGGCGGAAAATAGAGAAGGACAGAGCGAGCTTTGGGGGCTTCCTTCAATGGGTTGCGAGCGACTGTGGATCTAATCTGATCTGTGGAAAATTTGGGCGAAATTCGGTAGAGGGTTTGGGAGGATAGTACGTGAGGTTTTGGGGGTTTCAACGAAAGGAGCTTCAGAGAGAGGGAGAGAGGAAGAAGAAGCAAAGCGAGAAGTAGAAGAAAGCTATATTTTGCTGTGTAATGTGAACTGTAATATTTTCTCTGTTTTTTGTCATTAATTGGTTTATATAATTAATTATTTTCTATTTATTATATCCTAAACGTAAAAATAAGAGAGTTGGGCCTCAAAAACTATTATGGGCCTAAGCCCGATCTGCCCTTCGTGTAGATGGGCTTTCACTGACAAACATGTGCTCTTGATTATTAAATTATTTTTCTTTATTTGAATCTATTTTACAAGAGGTGTTCACTTCACTCCACATATATAGTTTGTCTTTTACAACTCTACATCCATACTTTAAAACATATTTTCACTGACTCAAAATATTGTTCAAAGAGTAATTAAATGGAACTTTAATTTTCATAAGATTTAACATCTCAGCATTTCTAAATTTTATTATTGAAATGGCACATTTATTTGACTCAAACAAACAATTTCGTTATATTGCTTGAAGATCAAGAAACTAAAAGTATCATCGTTAAGACTCAAACAACTTTATGACCGCACACAACAAACACATGGTTGTTTGAATTTAAACAACAGTCAAAATATTTACATTTCAATCAAATATAAAATATCCATTTACAAGCGAATTTTAACATAAAATAACACAATCAAGTTAGTAACTTAGAACCATAATTTACTTTGTTGCATACACTATACAAGTATCTTCACACAATACACCATTGTTAGAGTGATCCCTCGCAAAATCATATTCACTTCAATTCGAACGAAAAAAATCGACCATTTAGGGTTGCAAGTATTTCCGAGTGTGAATCCTCCCTATATCAGAGAGAGATGTAGGAAATAAAAGCTTAACGATCAAATCTCATTGTACATTAAAGATGTAACAAAAAGAACTACAAACCAAATGAGTGATTTCATCTCATTGGCGATGAAGAAGAAGAAGACGTAGCAATCCTTCACATGAACTCAATCAAAGACCCAACACCTCTCTCTCACTCCTTAGTTTTCAAATTTATCTCCTTAATCTCTCGTTAATTAATTAGCTTCCCTCTCTTAATTGCATCATTGAGCATGCCACTGCTTGCGCCCAGTGCCTCAGCTTGGTCTTCACTTGTTGAGGATCATCTCCTGCATGCATGCACGTTGTCAAATAAAATATATTCCGAGATTAATTTCGATTTATAGCTATGAACCATGTCATATACTTATAAATTTACAATCTCGTATTATAAAGTATATACCAGTTTATAACGGTATACTTTTTTACAGTAACATCCGTTAATTCATATGTAACGCTAATAAAGTGTTATATATATGAATCATACGTGACTAGTTCAAACATTATATTTTTTGTCAGTTTTAATAAACATTACGTGTAAAAGGAGAACAAACCTGGGCTGCAAATCTTCCACGCAGGTTCAAATTCGGTCCGGGCACTCCCAAACGAAGAAGAGCGCTCACCAAGGGAAGACTCCGGCGACCAAGGGGCGTCGGGGCTTGGCGACAGCTGGCGGTTAACAGCAAAGTAGATATCAAGCGCCGGAAAGGTGTTGCACAGCCTCTGCCCCTCCTCTTCCCTGAACCCGAACCCGAGCTCTATGCAACCCTTGAGCTCGTGCAAGTCCTCATCGGTGATCATCTCATCGGAGCCGCCGCTCCTCCCCCGCTCCTGCCTCAGTATCTGCCACCGCCGCCTATCCCAAGCGCTGTCCAGCGG
>JAYMSW010001208.1:0-17430 GCA_036897725.1 Erodium texanum | reverse complement strand
TAGGTGCAAAGAACCAACCAGATTGGCCTAGTGGATAAATCAGAAAGACAGAAACCAAATTTGGAATTTTCCCGTGCCCATTCCATATTTGTTACACGCATTGTAACTCCAGAATATACAACACAAATTTTCAGAAGCTGTAATTCAAAATATAATTGTAAATCCGAAATATAAATTATCCAAATTGTAAATCCAAAATATAAACTATATAATCCAAACATATGTCCAAAATGTAAATTAAAAAAAAATAAAGTTTAAGAAGAAAATCCACCCAATTGACGAGGAAATGAGAGGTCCGTCCTTTCGAACAGGTACTTAAACTGGGCCTCGGTCTGCTCAGCATGGGCAGCATGTCATTCCTCAGCTTCATGGTGCAACCGGTCCATTTTGGTCTCCCGTGCCTCGGTAACTCTACGGGCCTCGTTCACCTCGATCTCCTTCTCCAACTCCTCGTTCCTCTTCCGAAGGGTCGCCATGTCTTGCTGTGTGGCCAACAATTTCCCCTCGAGCATCTCCTTAGTCGACCGATGTTGGGATGAAGATTCGTCATGAGCCCTCTTCTTCTTGATCAGCTACGTCGACTTACCCATTCCCTAGATTTCAGAACCGCCCCAAGCACCTAGGACCTCCTTGAAGAGTTGTAGCTCGGGCTCGAGGGCTAACTATGGTACGTAGCTCAATGAGGTGCTAAGATCACGAGTTCAACTTGATGTCCGTCTCTCTTCCTTCCCTTATTGGCTCTGAGCCAAAGTCAGACGAGCCCCCTGACCTTCACCCTTCTCCGGTTTCCCTTCACCTCTCTTCCTTGGCTATTCTGCCGTTGCCGCCAGCCTCGTTTGGAGGAGTCTCAGTTTTTTTCGGAAATCTTCCGAGCTATGCTTCTTCTACTTAGCTCAGTGAGGTTGCATGCTCTTTTGGGATTGTCCAGTAATCGTTCTTAGCAAGGAGATCTCTGAAAGCTGGAGGCCCCTTCGGTTTTGTCCTTTTCTGATCCCGGCGAGATGCCGCCAAAGCTATCTTTTCACTCCATGGATCTTTGTTTTCAGGGAAAAGAGTGGTGGTGTCATTTTCCTTCAAGAAATTCCCTTCCAGATGCGTTGCTGCTTCTGCTACTGTCCGTCCTCCTTCCTCGAGCTTGACGTTTCTCCGGCGTCCTGCTTGTATCTTACCGGATCGTTCTTTTAGGGATGCAGTACTTGGCGGTTCTGTATCACCGGTGGTCGATGGTGTCCTGTGTTCCGGTGATGGAGCGGTCGCGGTGTTGTCTAAGGTCGAGTGGCTGCCATCTTCTTCTCCTTTGGCCCCTAGCTGTATTGACGAATTTGTCGGATTTAGGGCAGAATCGGGAATTCCTGGAGAACTCGGTGAAAGCTCGGTGTCGTCAGATCCTTATATACAAGCCGAGGGTGGTCTTTGTTCCCTCACAATTTCGTCTCCGGTGGGTGCGTTGGCTCAGTGTGAGCTTACTCCACTGCGAGCACTTCTGGCTTCTTCTTTTGAAACAGTTATTTTTTCAGCCTCGTCTCCTGTTGTTCAAGTTCCGATAGCTTTGGATACCGAAATCAGTTCTTCCCCTTTTCTCTCTTCCGAGCCTGCATCCTCGGTGGTCTCGGCCAGGCGCTCCAAGTCTTCTTCCGGCCGTGGTGGTCTTGTCCCGGCTCTGGGCCGGTCAAAAGTTCCGGCGTCTCGGGATAGTGAGGTGTTGGGAAGTGAGAAGGTTTCTTCAGAAAGTAGGACCAGTGGGTCCCGTGGGTTCTCACACCCTGACTTTCCCGAGATGGTCTTCTCGGAAGAAGAGGTTTCTAAAATTGAATCCTTATTAGAAGCTGAATTTAGTGGGCCTGTTTCTCCAGGCTCTAAGCCTGTTTCTAAATCCAGCAAAAGTTTTGCTCTAAAGAAGAAAAGGTTTTTAGAATTGGTGGCTGATTTGAAATCACCGTCAAACGATGTTACTACATGGAAAAAGAAGGTTAAGTCGCGTGGATAATTGTGAGCGACTGTACCTTAGGTTGTGTTGAGTGTTTTAGTTGGTAAGGAGGTTATGTTCTATCCTCTAGTGTGTTTAGAGTATTTGAGGTTTTGTTGTTTCCAGCTGGTTAGTGTATTTCTGGATCTCTGGTAGCTGGCCTTTGAGATCATGTGCAGGTATTCCTTCTTGGAATCTCTGTATTTTTAAAGAAATAATATTTCTTTTTTGTTGATAAAAAAAAAAAAAAAACAAGAGTCTTGTTAAGAGCGGGTTCCCTGAAATCTATAGCCACTGGCGAAGATACTCTCATATTGGGTGAATCTTGGCTTCCAAGGTCAGACCCTTATATTCGGGCACCGTAGGTAGACTTGGCGGGAAAGAAAGTACATGAATTAATGGTGTCGGGGTGGAGAACTTGGTATTTTGATTTCTTGTTTGAATGGTTGCATCTGAAAGAAGCTGTGATAGTAGAACAGATTCCTCTAAGCTTAAACTCTTTAGCTGATTTTTGGTCATGGACAGGTAAATCCTCTACTAATTTCTCTGTAAAGAATGCCTATAGAAGGCTAATAGTCTCTATCAGGAGTATGGCCGAGAGCAGACCAAGATTCAGTCTGGACAAGACTTTGGCAAGCCTGGGTGCCGGGTTCTTTGTCAAACTTACTCTGGCGAATTTTGTCCAACTCCATCCCAACAAGGGACTTGCTTCGAGTCTGAGGAGTGCCAATGCTAGAGGAGTGTCCGTTATGTGAGATGTATCGGGAAAATCCGATTCATCAATTCCTTTCATGTTAGTTCGCACACCTATGCTGGTTGATAGCGGGAATGCCCAACGAACCCACACCGGATGACGAAATTTTCAACTAGGCAGCTCCATTGATCAGACAGGGTCCGGTCCCGTTTGTTGAGAAGCTAGCTCTGGTCTGTCTCGCAATCTGGACTGCCAGAAATGAAAAATGGTGGGACAATCTCCTGCTCACTCCCCTCACTACCATGAGCCGTTCCTCATCTCTGTTAGCTTCGTGGCGTGCAGCTCAAGACAACCCACAAGCTCAGTTGCAGCAAGCTGATCGTGTCCAAAAATGGGTAAAGCCGCCAAACTCTTTTGTCAAATTAAATGTTGATGCCTCCATTAACTCAAGTGGCGGCTTTGTCGGTTTGGGACGGTTGGTTCGTGATGATACGAGTCAACTTTTGGAATCTCGTATAAAGAAGGTCCGAGGCAAGTTCTCGCCGCCGGAAGCCAAAGCAATGGTCATCAGAGAAGCAATCGGTTGGCTCGTCGAGTACCCTTGGCCAAAAGTTGTGATTGAATCAAATTGTCAGCAAGTATGTCATGATATTATCTCATTGTCACCTCTCCAATCATCATTGGGGCTCATGATCTCGGATTGTCGCACTCTTTTCCCCGCTTCACAAGCTAGTTCTTTATCTTTGGTAAGAAAGAAAAAGAATAATTTAATAACAAACTATGATGTTTTAAATATTATTTAAAATTAGTTAGATCAGTTATGGGGTGATTCAAAAGAATCCAACAGGGTACCTTGTCAACCGTCGTATATAAAGAAATGTGAAACAGTACGGTTTCAGGTTAATAACCTTGTCTGCCCTAGGCCGGAAATGAGACAAAAAAATGTGATACAACTTGCCGGAGAGAAAAAAAGAAGCATAGTTTGTAGTCTGCAAATGCTGGGCTAGGCGGTATCTAAATCGACCTCAGCATCAGTTTCTCCGTCTATCATCCCGGCCTCCACTTCTTCTAGCTGCCCGGCTTCTTGACCACCATCTGTGTCCGAGCTGTGTTTCTGTTGATCATCCGGAGGGGTTTCGCCTTGGGACATATTGTCAGCTGCTGCAGGTGCATCAGTGTCCATCTGTGCAGCTGAAGCCTCCAGTTCGGTTGTGATGACGCTAGCATTTGATTCAACCTTGCCAAAAACAACAGTGCAGGTCAAATAGAAGGAAATTACTTTACCAACGGCACTTGAACTGAATCCACGATACCTAGGTTCAAGTCCTAGCATCAATATCTTTGTATATATTTAATGTCTTGGGTTATCCCATAAATTGTATTGTTAGTGTTTGTGTTTATCTTCTTGGAGTCTGTTAGTGTTAACATTGTTCTAGTCTAGTTGTTAAGCGGTACACGGGCTATGCTCATTCAATACTGAAGACAGAAAATGTTATTCCCACCAAATCTGGAGTTTGTAATATCAATGTCATGTGCGCTCAATAGTTGATATGTGATATGTTAATATAATACATATGCAGCATTTACTTTCCAAAAGAAAAAAAAAAATTGGCGGTCCAAGCAAGACCTTTTGCCACAAAGAACAAAAGCTTGATATGGCAAAGAATACCTGATTTTCTTCAGCTTGATGTGCAAAGCCCTTTGTTTCTTCTTTCTTAGCACGTTTGGACCTGTCATTTGGTTTAGCTTGGTATTTTAATCGAGCGTCGGCTGGCAATAGTTCCAGAGGCACCACTCCTTCAATACCATGGTCCGTAAACTGCATTGAGAAGCAGATAAGTTTCCTTAATGCTTAGACCAACTGATCTTAAACAATTATATTACATGAGTGTATTAGTTTAATTTCAAGTCATACCCGAGAAAAGCCTTCCAAATCCTGTCGAGCAGAAAACCGGAGACCTTTCCAGCAGTAAACCTGCAGGGGAAGAAACACCATATATGAACCTGCGATATAATCGTACACAAAAGACTTTCTTTTGGATAAAATAAACACTATTTTGAAGTTGATGTACTTTCAAATGAAATGCACTTGGGTATCTATGCAAACGAACACCGTTTCCAACTGTGCTACTTTTGGATTGGTAGACCTCGACTCGTTTTTGAAACAGTTCGGGTTTTAGATTGTAGCTTCTTCAATTGCGACTATAGTTTCTAAATGCATTTCTTTACATAGGCGAAGGAACAATGACAGTAATACTCATATTATCATTCTTACAACTGAATCTCATCTCAGATTATATGTCATAGAGGTTACCTATTCTGAAACATACCATAGATCTCATGACAGATTAATGCAATAATATTGAACTTAAGCCTGAACTCCTCTAGCGCCTCAGACCAGGCTCTCTGGAAAGTTCAGTTTAGTCAATAATTTATATGCACAGCAATATCTTACTCCCAAAAAATATAGTCTAGATTTAAAAGGCTTATTTTTTTTTTTCATATTTCTTAATTTGTACAGATCTTTAGTCTAGAAAACTTTACCAGGTTCGGTTATTGTCAAGGAAATATCATATAATACAAAGGACAAACCTAGAGTATTAATCAGCAACTAGAAGCATATTGTTTAAGTTTCATATACAGAAACTCACTCGGTTATTTTTGTGATGATACTCAGCTTCTATTCCAGCCGTTACATCCATCTGTAATTTCAAGGTAAAAACAGCTTTATTCTGATAGTTTGCAGTGAATTAAGTTCATAGAATAACAGAGAATCAAGAGCCTAGCTTGGACTAAGCAAGTTAAAGGAACCAGAAAACAAATTGTTGATGTATTAGTGTCACACATCTAACAGAAACAAACTGCTTACATCTTCAGCCAAGGCTTTCCAGTATTCTGTCACAGCTGGAGTTCGAACACGCTGAGGATCTGTTAAAGCATTCTGGAGAAGTGAGCAAACAAGTTTCTCATAAGTTGATGACCTGGAACTATTTATAAGCATTGACAAAGTAGCTCCAAAGAAAGAAGAGAAATACAATGAAGAGCACAGGAAATGCAAAACTAGGAAAGTATCTGACTTTACAAGGAAATATTTAACTCCTAACATATGTGTTGAAGTAATTATTCCTCAAAGTGTTGCCTCTCTAGACAAAAGTAGTCACAAGTTAGCCTTCGTCACGCATATTCACAGCAACCTGAGAATACAGCTTCCAAATTCCACCCTTCTTGAAAATTTACTAAACTCATGTTGCTAGAAGTCAAAGATCTAAGGCAATGTTGTCTGCTTAGCTGACAGAACCATATAAAGGAGGCTTTCACTGTACATTGTTGAAGTGTCCCATATTGGGAGAATCTGGATTTAGTGATCACTTGATAAGCATCTTGAGGCCTCCACCCATTAGCTTGAGCTTTTGGGTTGGATAGGGGCCATAGGGCTTTACTATGGTATCAAACCTTGGTTTGGGAATGTGACCATTTGTGTTTCCTCCCTGTTCATATATTCTTGGTCCTCTTACGAGGCCGGCAAATGAGGGGAGTGCTGAAGTGTCCTACATTAGAAGAATGTGGATTTAGTAACCGTTTGATTAACATCTTAAGGCCTCCCGGCTCCCCACTAACTTGAACTTTTGAGTTGGATTGGGCTTTAATGTACTTAATAATTCAACTAGGTGGATTGCATCAATTCTCTTTTATTTAACTTGAGAAAATTAGTTTAAGATCCATAAGAAAGACCTAACAGCTCTTAAGACTCCGTGGTACAGATTCAGGGGGGAAACTGTTAAACTAAATTCAAATAAGGAGCTAATGAAGAAATCACAGTTAACCACAAAGCTAAATCTTCAAGTGCACAACCCCATATTAATTATCAAAACGAGGACATAAGTAATGTGTAAAATGCTTAACCAAACTGTTATTGACATGTGACTGGCTACAATGTTAGAGATTGCCTACAATTAATGTCAACAGAATCCAAAAGCATAGTGTGAGTATGAGGATTATTTGAAGCATGAAGTACCAGAATCATTAAGGGATAAGTAAGTACAATAAATAATTAGTTTACAATAGATTAATCAGCTGCTGGTAAAAAAAATACCGGATTTTGATCTGCCCACTTCCACAACTGTGACAGTTCCTTGTTTCCCAGCCTCCATCTTGGCTTACTGAAAAATAAAAAAGCAAATGTATCATTTGATATTCAAATGAACTTGCAGTCATATCCAAAAATTTGAGGTATTAATCACAATTTACAATCAAGAACATGGAAAAGACCACAAAGAAAATGCTGAAATTTCAGTTTGAAACGATAACTAAAAATTCAAGTGAATTGTAAACATAGTAAAAAAAAAATGTAAATCAGAACTTGAGAGAAGGAACTATAATAAGGCCACAGAAAAGGTTCTTCAAAATACCTAATGTCAATTTGTCAGTAGGGGTGCTCAAAATCCTATCCAGACTGTACAGCCTGGTCTTTGGTCCAAACAATTTCACAACTCGACATGCATTCCAGGCTTGGACTATTAGAAGTCCACAGGTGATTGTTGGTCCCACATTACATAAATATGGTGTTAAGTGTTGGTATACACATTGGATCCATGATCTAATAGACTAGTATTTTGGGGCAACATGGTGTCAATATATATATATATATATATATATACACACACACACACACTATATTTCACTAGTTGCTGCTCCTTGGTAGGCTTGTTCTCCCCAATATGGTCTGTTGATTAGGAACAAATTATTGTACAAGTAACAAAAATTTCTGTTGTCCATTCTGCTTAATCTCTGTTTTAAGGGAAGAGCTACAAACGAATTGCATATATCTGAAAGATGGGGGACTGAAATTGTCTCTTTAATTGAAGTAAAACCTCAAGACACTGTAAGTCCATATGGCAGCTCAGTGAAGTATTAACTTATATTGTGATGGTGGAACTCTCATCAATAACCAATATAACCTTTAAATACTCAACTGAGTGCAGCAAAGTCTCAAATCTTGCAGCATTGCGAAAGACTTTTTTTAAAAAAGTAAATACTGTACAAGAAAAATCCCGAGCTTACATACCGCTTTTTAACTCCATCTTGGCCTGTCTTCTTTTCTATTGGTTGCTTTTCAAATGGTGGGCAGCCATCACGCTTCCACCAAACCTAACAGCTCATACCAAATTTAGAAAATGTGATGTATGTCAAGCAAACAAACATGCATGTCGAGAAAGAAATCCCATACCCAATTTTTTTCACGCTCTAATATGTGCTCAATTTTATTGAGAAAATCTTTTCCTTTAGGTGGAGTCATTTCAAGAAGCTTCTTCACATGTTCCTCATTAGACCTTATTTCTTCTTTCTGTAAACAACGAGGATTTTTAGTCAAGGTATATATTCCATTATTTGGAACGTTCAAAGATAAGTTGCTAAAACTGTAAAGAAGCATAGACTTTCTAATGGACGGAAGTGAGCAAACTAGACTGATAAATGTCAGCTAGATAACTTGCAAAACAAACAATAAAACAGCACTAACCATGCTTTCAGATGGCAAATCCTTGTCATTCTTCCCCGGAGCCTGCAAGCAGAGGTCACTTTTTTCAAGATATCATATTTTAATAGATGAAAACTGAGAGAACTGGGATAATAGCTCAAAATTGGAACCTTCAAATAATTGAACAATATCAGGCACTGGACAAGAATATGGCGCCGAAAACTTGAATCTTTCAACTGTGCACAAGAAAAGGAAGGCAAGTCAAATCCGAATTTCCTACTGCAAAGATAAAAGTTGGACTGCTTATCAAGACTTGTCAACACTGCTTACTTCTAACCCCATCAGCTTACTGCTTGTGAGATACTTTATGCTGAAAGTCTCTGCCTCCTCCTCCAAGTTATTAGCATCTCCTTCTTCGTCACTCAAAGGTTGTGCTTCAAAAGTATTCAATACAACCTGAACACATCACAATATGAGAAAACATTTTAATAGAGTAAAAAAGTACAATCGTTAATATATCAAGCACAAAGAGTCATCAAGAAAACTGAAAAACTGAAATACGAACACTCATCAGTAGATTAAAGGAATACCATTAGGTTGGAAGTAAATCTCTGCCACTTGATTGGAGCAAGAGAAAGAGAAGCAGGGTTGCAGAAATTTTCCTGAAAACCCAAACAGATTGTCATCAGGAAAGGTCTGTATAGATTGAAACAACTTGGGATATCATCTAAGCTGCTAGATTGAAACAACTTATAGAGGAAGAAATCATAACATTCTGCAGACCAGGAAGAGCGGGAGCATAGATACAGAGCCAAACAGCTCCAACACAAGAGCAATGAATCATGCATTCAACAGGAAGGTAATAATAAGATATTGACATACTTGAAGTGCAAAGTACTAACTTTTCTTCTATTAAACTCAAATAAATCTGCTTAAAGTATTCAACTTGCAATAGCAAACAAGTTCACTCAATCAACAAATGATTTAGAACAAAATAAGGGATAGCAAAATGTGGGTGCGTGGAAGGGGAAACATTTCATGACCCAATGACCATAATATAGACCAGAAAATACGATCGTTTGATCTTTTTTCCCGTCAAGTCAAACTATCTCTTACTTCTTCATTCTGCATTTGTTGATCATAGTCTCAGGCTGTTAGAAGGACACACCATCCAAGTCCAGCCAAGAATTATGACAAACAATTTGGATATGGCGGTGATGGTAGTAGAAATGGCAATGTTTATGCCAGTGTGATGGTGAAGATAGGAACTATGTCACCTACAGTTGTTTCTCTGTTTTTTTATTCCAAGAGAACACCAAAATATCACCAGCACTAGAAGCTTATACTATCGGTTTTTATTTGGTAAAAGCGATGTCATCTGTTGATGCATAATATTACACAATACTTGCCACTAACAGATTGTACTTCGACAGCTTCATTTAATAGCATTCAATGTTCGGATAATCTTGTAGCATAATATGAATATGTGTAGGAGAGAAGATACTAATCTTACACAGATACAATTACGAAGTGGCATAGTTACCTGTAAACTCCAAAAAGTTTTGTAGAAATTAAAATCAACAGAAATTCCTGAGAAGCAAGAAAACGTATTAGTAGAATTGCCTGAACACTGCACTGCATGAGTTGAAAGAAAATAAAGATGGAAGAAAACTAAAGTTTAAGATAAGATAGAGTTGTAATTTAGGATGTACCATCAGGGGGGTCTTTCTCAAATTTTGTTTCATTTGATGTGTTGAAAACTCCTTTTATATTCACAGCTGATAGCATTGACAAAAAGTGCAAAGTAAGATCATCTAAATGATCAAGTACAACAGATTATCAAGATAGTAATTACCTGATCGTTCAGACAACGGGAAAAAATGAGCTAAGAACATGAGTATTCGTCCACAAAACACTACATCGTTTGCCTAAAATTGAAATTGTAAACATTAGTTGATGTTGAAGACAGGAAATCATAACAATGTTCCCAAACAGCTCTCTTTTAGAACATAAAATAGAGTTAACAGTCAAGATGAAGATAGCTTTACTATATTCTACAATATTGTCAGACAGCTATCAAAAGTCAACTATTAAAGAAAACGGATGAAACAATGAAAAGTTGTGTCTCTAATCCAAAGAAGCCATACACGTCTGTGGTCTGCCAAAGAAAGGGAATTACATAACACAGTTCTCCCTTAATTTATATTGAAGAAAGTGTTACCAAACGGATCTTTCATGTCACATGGTATAAGTAATACAGTAGAAACTTCATCGGTTAAAAAGACTGCCCTTAAATGGATCTTTTTCTAATGGAACCCGTAAACCACTTAAATGTTGGAACAATTGCTAACAGCTGAACTCAAACAACCCACCAATAACATTGCAACAATGCAATTCCATAATTGTACCTTTGACAGACGACGAAGCAGTTGATTGCATGTCCTCAACATCACAAGTTTTCCACGAGCAAAGAGCTCTTGCTGCGAGTAATATGCAGACATAAACTTTATGAACAAACATGTGTTATAGTAATAATAGGACTTCAGGCATTACTCATTAGTTTGCCAAATTAAAATGTAGTAAAACCAAAAGCTTGAAACAATTGTCAAGGTACATACCTTTCCCAATATATCTTGTTTACTCTCTATATAACCAAAAATGTCTTTGCAGTTTCTCATTGTAGACATCTCTGTCAAGTCTTCCAACAGCTGGAAAATCATACCACCTTCAACATGCTCTTTCTCGCAAAGGTGCAGCACAATGTCTGATTAAACAAAAAATATTCATGAGATAGAACTGAGTATCGTTTGTGTGTATCAACAAGAATTTTTTTCAAAACTACACATCAATCTAAAAGAACTATTATAATCCAATATGTCTATCTCAAAATTAGTAAACAGCCCTTGCAACATGAAAATGTCCTAAGTGTAGCATTCAATCAAAATCCAACAGTAGTTTACACCCAGCTGCAGTATAATTCAAAATAATTTGCTACAAAAACAATGGCTTTCATATGTTAAGTACAGCAAGCCAAAATAAGACACATGGTGCATCATGCATAGCTAATTTGAATCATAAAGGTTTCAAAAGTATTCTTAAGTTAATTTGATATGTTGCAATTCAAGGTGCCACAATTTTTTGGAAGTTCCTAAGGAGATAAATAAATGAATGAAATGATAAAACACATTGTATGAAGTTAAGAAGTTTTAGCTAGAAACACATGTACTAACCAAGAAGACGTGGAATTTGACCCTGATTAGTTTCACCTTCGCCAATAGATTGTCCATACTGCATTATCTGCTCCCCTGACTGGACTGCAGATGACTAACAAGGACCAGAAAAAAGAGATCTAATCAACGCATGTGCAGAAGATTTCACTCATGTAACAAATGCAATCTGCTTCAGTTTGTTATAAATGTAAGAACAAAAAATATATTTTAAGGTGTCCTTGTAAGCCTACTTTGGGGACCTAGAACAACAAACCACTGGCCACTGCCATAAACCACCACTTAAATCACCAGTCCAATGCCTCTAATCCTATGGGGAAACCGAAACCTTCAACCTATGGGCCACCTGAGGGTGGATAGACAAATGTTTTTTAAATGATATCAGGATATTCATGCATAATAGCAAAGGAGGAAGAAAAAAAAATATCGTATGTTGACCCGCAACAAGTACATATACAATAGATCCATATTTACAACAAACATTAGGGAAGCCCTCAGGAAATAGCAAGTTTGCATAGGAAATACTATCATAAACATTAAGTTTTGCTATGTAGGGAAACAAAAAGTTCCTTTCCTTGTGAACCAAACTCCCTCTTCATGCACACAACAAGTATACATTACGGATGTGGTGAAATCTTCAAGCATGAAGACCTGAATGGTAGAAGTACAAGCCCCTTGATCAAATATCAGAAATATTAACATACCACCAGTTTCTGAAGCAATGCACGGAGAATGTTTTCCAACAATTGATTCTCATCCTGAGCTAATTTGGTTTGTTTCTGCCATTAAACATTAATCCAACAAAAAGCATTAAATAAAACAACAAATATACTTTAATGTATAGACAAAAACCACATAAACACTATGAATATGGGAAGAAAGAATGCAACAGTTAGTGGGCATATTAAAAAACTAAGAGATTTTAAGTTCCCAGAGGTAAAGTAAGGATTGAAGTATGTTAGCAAGCTGCAACTATGGTTGCTCATATAAAAGAGTATTCTTTTTCATCCTTAAATACAATAATTTGAAGATGGTTTTTATCACATATCACTTCAAACTAGGAATTTACAAGCTCAATATGACATAATTTATA
The DNA here is from genome assembly GCA_036897725.1 of Erodium texanum. Taxonomy (NCBI): domain Eukaryota; kingdom Viridiplantae; phylum Streptophyta; class Magnoliopsida; order Geraniales; family Geraniaceae; genus Erodium; species Erodium texanum. Next base: position 4,974 of record JAYMSW010001208.1, on the reverse strand, counting down.
TGCAAATGTAACCATCTAGGACATCAAATTTCACGTTTATAAATACGAGGCATGAAATGAAGACCTGAGGTTTTATGACTTCTTGAACTATCCTTAGAGCAAAACTTTCCGGAGGTCCAGGCTGTAGTATGGCCTTTTTGAATGCTTCCTGAGGAAGTTATATTTTCCAGAATTCGAATGACGAATTGAAAGAGTATGTAATATATAAATACTTGAGAAAATCCAAAATCGAAACCGAGATAAAGGGGCTTACCATGATGCAACTGAGATCACACTCCAAGCTCCGAGTCTAGAACCTCAATTTGAGGTTCCTCCAAGGGAAAGAGAGCACTGTGAGGTTAACACACTAACATTGAGGGGAAAGCCTGGGCTGGTCCTTTCATCAACCAAGGCCCCATCAAATAAAACCTAGTTTTTTTATATAAAATAAGATGTATTAAAACATATTTAGTCTTAATTACGGGGGAATTACTTTTTGTTGTACCCTTTTGAATTGATTTCGATCGGGTATGTGTCTTAGGTTTAAAAGTGACTATTTTTATGCTCTATGAATGGACCACGGTTGTCTGTTAGTTTTTTGATGGAATATTCCGTTAAAATAAACTGAATATGTCATTTGTGATCATGTGCAGGGCACATGTGGCTTAATTTTGTCTAAAAACTCAAAAACACTCTCAAAGCCTAAACTAGCCCGACCCTAAATTACCCCATCCTAAACCTAATCCCTAAATTAATATTAAAAAAAGATAAAACATTTGTAATTAGAAACATAAAAAGGCATGTGCGAAATTTCTAAAAAAACATAAAAATATATGAAGTCAAGATCTAGGAAGAACCTTCACTCTTTTCCCTCCCTACTCAAAAACTTGTGTTCTCTTACAATCAAATCCATATAGATCACTGGCACATTTCCAAAACACCATCACAGAGCTCCATGACATGACGATGGCTACGTGAGCATCAACGACCGGACGGCGATGTGGGCTAGACAGAGACGTGGTCGGGGAGGCTACCAGCGTTGGACAGTGATCCAAGACCAGACGCAAATCGGTGAGTTCGGATGTGGCGGCGATTTGACAGAGTACACCCTCGTTGTGCCTAGCCGTTCATCTTGTACTCATTCCTCCAACACCACATCAAAGTCTTGCTGTTTCTTGGTCAGGTATTGCTTGATGGAGTGGAGCTCGTCGGAAGTGATTATGTGTTGTTCGATTTCGTCTTCGCTGTATTGTTCCTCCTAGAGCTTCCTTGTGCGTTCCTTGATAGATACTACGGCCTCGGTCACGGCTCAGATAGTATGCTGCAACTTCAAATGGCTCTGGCGTGTGTCCATCAATTCCAGTTCAGCAAGATCTAGGTTTGGTGTTATCGAAGACCATGTCTCCTTTGTTGTCCATGGATTGAGCCAAGAAGATTCTAATTTTGATTTTTTTTTTTTTTGAACTGGTTCATTATTTCAGAGATTGTTGTTGGTTGATTTTTTTTTCTTGATAATTATTATTTGTTAATAAATGAATGAAAAAATAAATTAATTTCTCATAAAATCTCAAGTTTGTTACATAAATATCTATTAGTGAATCTTATGGATAGATTTGTGATGTTCTTGGTTGATGAACTCCAATAACCACAAGAGGCAGAGAAATTGACAAAGGGAAAATAATTTAGAAACAATCAGATTTTTAAAAGAATAATTAACTATTAATGGTAAAGTTGTTGTTTTTTAAATAGTGAATGGGTAAAGTGGTCATTTTGCTAAAAATTAACAGACGATTGTAGTCCATTCATAGGGTACAAAGATGGTCACTTTTAAATTTAGGACATATATCCGGTCGTAACCAATTCAAAAGGGTACAAAAAAGTAATTCCCCCCTTAATTTTTAAGGGTTCACTCATGTCCAAACAGGCTTGTATATTTAATTTTTAGTTATACACGAATTTGACTTAACTTTGTATATGGTTCGTTTAGTTTTTTTAGTATTATTTATTTTTATTTGCAAATATGAATTTTAATTTAAGAGATCTAGTTAGGATGAATTTTTTAATATCATTCAATAAAACATATTCAATTTCTTTAGTAATAAACGAGTCGGTTGGCGAGTCTATTTTTTCCAACATTAACCTTGAATTCGATTCTCATATTTAATTATAACGTACTGAAAACGAATATTTAACGGATCGACCTCAAACAACTAATTTACAACTCTCTATATAAGATATGAGTATGAATGTTATAAAAAAAAATATTTTTGTTCTCTTGTATAGTTTTTTTCTATACGGGATAAATCTTTTCCCATAACTAGAAAAACTCGGAATATATTTTACTTAGTTTTTTTTTTTCAAAAAATAATGTTTTTTTGGGATAACGATCTTCTGCCAACGATATATATCACAAAATGATATACATAACCGCTCTTGTTCCCGCAGGGCAGAAACGCCCTCACACTTCCTAGTGTTGACAAACCAGACTAGACCAACATGTAAGGACCCGAACTTAGCCTATGTTGGACCTTAAAACCAATTGTCGCTGTCCCCGAGAACCAACGGTAGTTGGTGCCTATAGCCAACTAACCTAGTACCAAACTATATAAACTAGCACCATAACCAGCCAACACTGGTACCTACAACTAGCTAAATCGGCACCTAACCAGTCAAAACTGGTACAACTATTAACTAACAGTACACAAAATATATCTCAACCAATACAGATCCACAGCTCTCGAGGCATGAATGCGCGTCAACCAAACTAGCGACGTGGTACATTTGGCGTACTAGGGCGCACCTACGAACTCGCTGGCCAGTGCTCTAAACGGACGACAGCACAGACGGGGAAGACCAATGGCAGGCTCCTACATCCCCGAGCATGTCGGGACAGCGGGAGGGGGTTGTCGGCAACCCGCTTTCGGACCTGGGCTACTCTGGCCAAGGCACCCAACGAGCGGCCCCAATCCGATCGCCCTCTTCACCGACGTTGTTACAAATCGAGGCTCTTGCGCAAGCCAACACTCTCAACGTGTAGATCCAGCAAAAGCTACTGACCGACATCGGCGAGATTTGGCAGAAAGATGAGCAAGGGGATGCCCCCCGACTGGAGTTGAGAACCTGCGAATGTGGTTAAGGTTGAAAAGCAGAGGGGAAAGGGTGAGAGAGAGAGAAAAGTCGGCTGAACTTCATATATCTTTTAATAAATGAAATTAATTTCCAGATTTGTTTTGCGAACCCAGCAAGAACCCCCTTCCAACTGAACTTTTTGAATTAACAAATAAAAAATAATGTTGATATGTTAAGTTTGTGTTTGTTATTAAAAAGTCAAAACTAATCATTTGTATGGGTTTATTTTAAAAGAAAACCAATCCACCTTCCATTATTTTCAAAAAGAAACTAAAGTTTTGTATGTTAGAATTTATATTTAGTTTTTTTTTTGCAAAAAAATAAGTGTGTAAATTTCCAGAAGCTAATAACAATAGTTAATCATAAAAGACATACAAGCCTACATAAGTTATGAAAATTTCTTCCTCTTCTTTTTGAAGAAAGTTATGAAAATTTCTGATAATTATTGAAAAGCGTATAATTATCTATAAATATCTCAAATCTCTAAAAACGTGAACTTAACATCAATATTCTCATTTATAGATAATTTCTTAATATTTAATTTAATAAAAAGATATGTAGGAGATAAATGTTAGCAATTGAGGATGCTTTATTAGTAACAAATATCCATCGCCTATTATGGATTAGAAGTGTTATAAATAAAAAGTTCAACCTCATTTGTCTTACATCTTCTATCATCCCCTAATATAATCATTATATGTGAGCATTATAATTAGTTTTTATTATATTCTTTTGTAAAGAAAAAAAGTTCAATGAAGCTTTCGCCTTAGGTCTCGATAATCATCAGACTAGCCTTGAGGAGAGCATTTCGATGACGAGAGCGAGTGTTTTTTTTTCTTCAGGGTGTGTGTGTTCAATAACGCTTCAAGAGGAAGATGGATGTGGATATATGTTGTTCGGTTCTCGAGAAAACGAAGGTAAAAGATTTCTCACCGTATTGGAATGAGGTTCCCGTAGCTGCAGAAGGGAGAGGGGTGGAAGTGAGAGGCCGAAGGAAGACGGAGCGGTATTGCATCAATAAATAACACGACGTCGCATAGAGCCTTTGAGTCATTAAGTCCCTGGTAGAAAATAGTTGGGCTTTGGGCTCACTATCGAGGTTGTGTTGATCTTGAAAAATATAGAAAGATCACTCATGGCCCAATTCACAATTAGGATTAGGGGTAGGATATATTTGGTCGTAACTAAAATTACAAACGAAATTTAATAAGAAAAAAATATGACTTGATTCCATTATGGTAGTGAAATGAAAAAAAATTGTTTATGCTAGTATATTTTGATAATTTAATTAAGTTACAGAAATCATTTATAATTAGTCGATTGTCCATCCCTAATCAAGGTGATGTTTCAATAAGACCGAAACAAAAGCTTATTTTGTATTTTTTTCTTCTTCTGAAGTATAGGTTGAAATCAACTTTAATTGTGTAGAAATAAAGAGGTATTACCACTTGATGCTGAGTTTTTAAGATTGATGTATCAATGACTTAATTATGAATTACTTTTACGTAAAAGGGAGTCTATTAATATCACATTACCTCACTTTTTTAATTGAAAATGAGGTCCAACAAGAGTGTAAGAGATAAAGATGAGTAATAATATTTTTACAACTCTAGTCCCTATGACCAATGTTCAAGAAAGATCGTGGTTTAAGTACTTGACCGCAAGGTCAATCTGCTTTGGTAAGTTTATTTTGAGGTTAATTTCAAAAAATTGCGATATAAAACTGACTAATTTCACATACTTACAATGTTACTTTGTCTATCTCATTTAGTTACGATAAACAAATTTTGAAGTGTTAAGTCTGTTAGTTTTGACTAACTCTGTTAATATTCTAGTGAAATGTCTAAATTGCCCTTATATAGTAAA
>JAYMSW010001207.1:0-17434 GCA_036897725.1 Erodium texanum | reverse complement strand
GTAGATTAAAAAACCTGCGTCGCTTAAGTGTGTATCTGGCGTGGTGAGTTAACATTATATGAAATCTGTATGTTTAAAATATGAAATTTATCAATGACGAAATAATGGATGCACGAAAGAGACTATTGGTTATTACAAATGAAATTCACAAGATTTAATATGAAATCCAACAAACAGAAAATGAAATGTCAAAAAAAATTAATGGATCAAATATGAAATTCACTAGAAAAAAATGAAATGTCCCAAAAAAAATTAATAAAAGCAACAAAAAAAGAAGCTAAAATCGTGTAAAAAAAGACTATAGTACCCCCAAAATATACAAAAAGACTAAATTAAATTTCATATTAAGCTTATTTACAACTTTGTCATTAATGAAATACATTTAATCTTAGTCATTAAATCATTAAAATCTAACAACCCACAAAATTTTCTAGTTTTCACTCATATATAAGTTTTCACCTGAATATATATATATAAGTTTTGTAAGCTCATTTGCAAGGGCTTGCAAATTTGCAAGTCATTTTAAACCTTTGCAATTTTTTTTACAAGTTTACAAATGTCATTCAAATTCAAAACTTGTAAAAACACTAAAAGTTTATAAATTTACAAGTATGTTAGTAATATCCTTAGAGTTAAAACTTGCAAAACACACAAAAAAAAATGTAAGTTTCTAGGTTGGTTGAAAATGCTCTTAGAGCATTCATAGCGGTGTTGTTGATGGATGCGTGGGAAGCCAAAAATATAAAGCGGCGTAAGCGGTGTGCCGTTGTGGAGGTGGCACTGGATGGACGCATCCGGGTTGGGCGTCGTTTACCCGCCGCCACGCCGGGGCCCAAGCGACAGATTCCAGGCAACGTTGACGGCTCGCGTTTGATAACAGCCAGCTAATGGAAATCTTACACGTGTGTCGGATCTGGCCTCTTCTCCGGTGTAATCGCGTTTCTGATCGTCGAGAGCCTCGCAGTGTGAAGAAGAAAGCGCCGTTTTTTTAGTCTTATAAAATAAATTTTAAAAAATGGTACTTAATCCCCAAACGCTTCATTCTATTTCTTATAGTTTTTTATTTGTTTTTTTTTTCAAATCTATATTGATAATAACGTGGCATGCTTTTTTATTGCCAAGTGAACGAATAGTCACTACTTTTTAAAAAAAAACATATAGTTGCTACTTTTTTAGTCTCAAAAAAGTATTTTTTTTAATTATTACAACTTACAACGACATAAACTTAATGATCTAACCATATAATAAATATGATTTTAATTTTGATTTTATACGCCTCAATAAATGTAATGATTTTTCATTTCAATAGTTTTAATTTAAAAATAATAAAAATTAAGATTTCTCACAAAATAATAGAATTAACAGACGTCAGATGTTGTCATCAGACGCTACCATCAAAGCTCCACTATAAATTGGGCTACGTCACTTGCCAAATAACAAACTTAACTATTATCAAACGTTACCATCAAACATTCCACTGCTGACAGACCAAAACAAACTCTTTTGCAAGACTATGGGAGTTGCCCTCACACTGTTGAAATGTTGTGGTAACATGCTATAATGTTTTGGTGTCAGAAGATGATCATTTCCTTTCCTTACCTTTGTCGGGGGAAACTGCTTTTTTCTAGGTAACAAAACGACAACCGCAAATTTGTATCCGTTGGGGAAAATAATAATTTCTTAATGGACCTCAAAAGATAGGAGCAAACCCACTTTTACACTGATCTGGGCCCAGCCGAGCATAATAATATAAGAGCAACTTCTCTTCTTCGAGGAAGCATGCGCGAGAAAAAGAAGATAAAAAAGACTCCACACTTCCTTTCCGTACAAAGTGAAACAAGTCAGAGCTTAAAAAGTTACGTAACAACGGCTGGTTAAAAGTCAATTTAGATATTTGGGTCGAGTAGGCCGGATTTACATTGACCGATAGTTCAGTGATGGGCCTGGGCCTATCTTTATGAACCGGACTCATCTTCTTCACTTCAGGGGTTAAGTTACTGACCACGCCACATACGGTACACGTGAGGAAGGAAATCAGAGCCGTTCCAAGCGGGGACATTACAATGCCCCGACGGTCCAGATCTGGTCATGTTCGGTCCCACTGGCACTTTTAACTGTTTGGAATCTGATCCCAAACCTATAGATACAGAGATACTCGAGAATCGTAAAATCTCAGTCTTCTCTTCTCTTCTACTCTACCTCTCCCTCTCCCTCTTCACGGCTTTCGAGTGGAGCAGACCCCGCATGCTGATTCGAATCGGTGGTGTCCAGAAATGGCGTGGGATTTGATTTTCTGGGTTCTTATTTTCTTTCTCAACTTTGCTCTCCTCGCATCGACCTTTTATCAGGTACCGTTTTCAATCACTAAACCTATTTGTTGTTTAACAATTAGTAGATTTCATGTATCACTGTTCATGATAATGTCTTGATGAGCAATCATAGCTGCTGATTTTCACTCCAGTTTGAGGTTTAATGTGGGCTTTGTGGTGTTGGGATTTCTCTAAATAGGATTTCAGTTGAGAAATTAGAAATTCATGAAATCAGCTCTCACTACTATGTTTCTTTAGGAGAAGAATGCATATGAGTGTACAAATCCACGGTGAAATTGTGTGGAATCAATTGAACATTAAAGAAAGAGACGTACAAACAGGTCTATGGAATCAGAATTATGATATAAAATGTTTTTTTTTTTGGTTAAGCACATTGTTCTTTCCCCTTACCATTTTTTTTAAGCATAAACACTCCGGTAGGATCTGGAGAGCGAGAGTAAGTTATTTTGTAGTCTGGTGAAATGGGTTCATCTTTTTAGCAACTCTTACCTTCTTTTTTATGTTATTGTCAACTTTTTTCTGATATCCAAACTGAGCATTAAGTTCCCAAGGCTTCTTTGGGAGAGAAATAAAACAGGATGCCTTGACACAATTTTTTAACTTTTGTTTGTTAAATTTGTGAAATCTTTTATTGTTCTGTTTCTCACTGTTTGAAAGCTTTTGGTTCTGTTTATTTGCAATTGTAGCTTTTGTGTTTATCGGATCTTGAGGCTGACTACATCAACCCTTATGATACGGCATCTCGCATTAATGTACTGGTTCTTCCTGAGATGGTGGTGCAAGCAGTTGTCTGTGTTTTATTCCTATTAACAGGGCATTGGTTCATGTTTCTGATAACTCTTCCCCTTGCTTGCTATCATGTGATGCTGTAAGTACCATGTTAGATTAGGTTATTACAGTTGCTGTATTTTTCATTTGTCAGTTCATACTGGACCAACCTCTGTCTTTATCACCCAATATTCTGTCTTTGGTCATGTTGAATTAACTTTACTTGTGAACAACTTGATACTTACATATGCTGCAACTTCAGTTTCTTTAATCAAAACGCACAGTCTTAGTGAACAAGGATATGATAAGATGTGTTTTTCGTACTCTCATGTCTCCTAATTTTTCTGCAAGCATTCTTTATTTTTCTTAAATCCAGATCTCTTTGTGAGATAAAATGTAAAATCTTATCCACCATTACTTGATGCTAAAGACTTTCCTTTAATAGCAGAGGATTCCAAACATATCTGTTAAGCCATTTTGTATGATTTGTTGGTTAACTTGCTGACCATCATGAGCTCATTAGTTCATAAACTACAGCTGACTGATATTTAGAGTTATGTCCGAACCACTACCTATCTAGTACTAAACACACACACAGAGATTCTATGCACATCTGCTAATTTTTTTGCATGAAGAGAACAAATACCTTTTGATAACTGAGTTGCTTAAAAGTGCAAATTAAATGACTTCCATAGAGGGAAGAGAGTGCTACATATGAGCAGCAAAAAGTAAACCCAAGTCTGAAGATTAATTGCCAGATCAGAAGACTTAACCTTTTGATTTTTTGTGAACTTGACACATTTTAAGGTTACATGATTTTTAGAAATACTTAGAAAGTTTTACTGAAGTTTTGAGCCATTTTGTAAATTGCGGTAACCTTTGTTTTCTTCTTCTTTATTTCTTTATCTTTGAAAAAGGTACAGTGGTATTTGTGATGTAACCAGACGGGAGATTAGTATTTTGAAAGATTATCTGGTGATTGGTGAGTGTCATATAAATTAGGATTTCTCATGACTATCGTTTCATGCCCCCTTCTTATATCGAATTAATTCATATCTGCTGTTTCATTAAAAAATGGTGCACTAGTAGCTTCAACGTATTAGTTTTTTTGTTCCATTCTGATATTAACATATAAAGTTGAAACTAGTTAAATAGCATTCTGTGGTTCTCAAATCCCACAAATAATCAGGTGAAAATGGCAGAGAGAAGACAAATGAAAAAAAAATAATATGAATTTGTGATCCTATTGTTATGGATGATGCATATTTTAGAATGGTAATTTGCACTTACTTTTATCTGTCTATAGTTTTGGAGTGCCCTTGTAATTCCATTTCATTTATATAGCTGTTCTGGTGCAGATACACAAAGAAGCAACATCTTATTGACGTTACCGAGGTTTTTAGATTTCTTAATGCTGACAAGAAGTATCGATTGATCAAGCTTGGTTTCTATTTGCTATTTTTTCTCATAATCATATTCAGGTTTGTTCTGCACGTAGTTAATTAACATAGTTGTGCTTTTATTTGTTCTCTGTCTTTAGTTCAGTGAAGTGTCTAATTTTTGTTATTGTCTCTCGGGTTTCCTCTTCTAATTAATGTTTTTTTTCCACACTTTGGATAAAGAACTTTTTCTGCAGGCAAAAAATACAAGTCTGAGTTTGCAGAGTTAGACATTCGCTCCTCTTTTCTGGGGTTATAAAAAGCATTATCATAATATACCCTGCATTTGTAACCGTATCACTGCTTTAAAATAGGTTAGCATTTTTTTCACATTAGGGATATATCTTTTTTGTCCTTGTAGTTCCATACATTGAATTACCAGTTCAGCGTTCATGCATAAATTACTCTCTCGTGTTTTGATGCTTTGGTGCAATGTCCATGTCCTCTTTATTTTGTTTATGCCATGAAACGGTTATATATCATATCCTAGCTCCATCATATGAAGTAAGGCTTGATGTAGTAAAAACATTTTTTTTTGCTTTTCCTGTATGCTGAGTTTGAGCTGGGGGCAATGCTTACTTGCCTGAAGAACCTTGAATGATATTTGGAATTTGCAGGCTTATGCTATCCATTTTCGCCGCCTTAACTGAGGAAGACACCCATGTGTGGTAGAAGCTCATTGTGTGCAGAGGAGCAACAAATGTGTTAAAACTTACAACTTGAAAGGAGAAGCAAATTGCACCAAACTTGGAACTTGTTTGTGTATGTGGAGAATTCTTGCAGATTCGAGTAAGGTTTTTGGGAGTGGATATATTGGTCTGCATAGAAAATTGTACTGATAATGATATATTGCAATGCTTGAAATTTCAATGTGATATTGATATATATATGTTTCTTCATTTGTACATGGCACATGTTTCGTTGATTTTAAAGCCCAACTTGGTCAGGCCCAATAGGCCCATGATTCTCGCAGCCACAAAATGTGAAGGCGAAATCAGTCACTTGATCTAGGGATGGCCCCACGCGTCTTTGGACCATGGCCTTAGATGGTCCAATGTTGGGTCGTTTTCGGGACCTGAGACTGTGTTTGTCACGTGGGATCCACTTACGGGCCCACACACTGCTTCTAGTTATTCCAGCACTAGCAAGTGGGGTCGAACTTGGTTTGACTTGCAATTTTGAGTTCCTCACAGTTCCCAAAAGGGTTCCGCATGGTATTGAGATTGACTACTTTTGGAGGACTCTATGAAGTTGGATTTATTTCATGGTTGGTCCATAAGTAAAAGATGCAATCTCGATAGAGCAAGTAGTAAATGGTTTAGGTTTTAGTTGGTACATAATATTGGCCCCAATTGAGACACGAACCCAATATACATATACAGGTCCTTAGGCTGCTGTGAGCTGTGTATGTGTGTGTGCGCTTTGGTGTTGAAGCGATGCACCCACTTCATTGCAATGTTGCAACTACAACTACAACTCATTCTTTAGAGCAAGTTCTCATATCTCAACATAGGGCAATAAGGGCTGGTTGGCCTAAACAGGCTATGAAACAGTAACACATACCTGAATTTCTGATACAAATTCAAAAGGCTAATTTATTTGTTCATATGTATTTTCAATTATATCAGAATAATTGTTAAGTGGGTCTCTTGTATCAGTGAAAAATATTTTACCCTCATCTAAAGGAACCGTACAGAAAGAACTGTAATAGTAGTACAACATCCCATCCTCAGTCTTGTCCTCTCTCTCTCTAGATTCCAGTATAATTAAGCAGCTACTCGGTCCGATATTGCTTTCGCGTAACTTCAAATGAGTCCCATGTCAGGAAACGGCGACGTTCTGGAGTTCAAAGCGGGTGTTGGGGGAGGGAGAAGCTTGCCCGCCATTGAAGCACCTTACACAGCTCATCTATTCTATACTCACTTCGACTCGACATTTTGCAGTATCTTCTGTCCATTTTTGAACCCATTCCCTCAAACTGTTGTCATCCATACGAAATAAGACTCCATTTCGGGTTTTCTGTGTGAAATTGACACGACCTTGTTCGAAATTGATCCCACTGGTCAAGTGGGTGTCCCCGTTTCTTCCAAAATTGAAGTGGGTTTCCCTCATTTTATCATAATTTGGTCGATTTTGATGTGATTGATGGATCCCACTGTTGGAACTGCCGCCGATAGCGAACCCGGCGACGCCATGCTGGAATCGGTCCGATTCGGGTTAGAGCTTAATCGGTTGATGGAAGCGCCGCAAGAAAGCGCGGGCTCTTTCACCGCGCTTCTCGAGCTCCCGCCTACCCAGGCCATGAAGCTCATCCATTCGCCGGAGTCTTCGCCGGGGCAGCTCACCAGAGAATTCGTACCTCGGATCGATCATCCTGAACAATACTTTCGTCCAAATAGTGGTAACTTAACATTCCTGTCGAACACTGCTTTGATCGAACGCGCCGCCAAATTCTCAGTCTTTGCCGGCGAGAACAACTCGCCGGACACGAGCTCCGTGCCGTCAAACTCGAGCGCGAGTTTGGATAAAGTTAAGAACGAGCCCATGGAGACCGATGCGTACCCGAGTTCATTGCCGGAGCAGCTGGTTCCCAAGGGCCAGACGGCGAAAAGGAAGGGGCGTGAGAGGAAGGTAAATTTGTAAAATGCTAGGGTTTTGGGGGTCTCTTTCATGGTAATTTTAGTGAATTCAGTGCCTGAATGTGAAATCAAATGACGATTTGACAAATTTAGGGAAAAGGGTCGACAAAGAAGTGCAAAAATGAGAGCTCCGAAGAGACTGAGAAGCTTCCTTACGTCCATTTCCGAGCTCGTCGTGGTCAAGCTACAGATAGCCACAGCTTAGCAGAGAGAGTAAAGCTAATCATTGACCCATGATTAGTTGTTAATCGTTCATTTTCTGCTGATTATAATACTAATGGTCTGTTCTTTTTCCATAGGCAAGGAGAGAAAAAATTAATGCTAAAATGAAGCTACTCCAAGAACTGGTTCCTGGGTGCAACAAGGTTGGTCTTTTATCTCATTTTTTAGTCAATTAAATCATTACTAACATTATAGTTGATTAAGATATGATTTGGAGATTTGGTCTTGATTATTACATTGTTTCCCGGAAAAGTGCAATTACATTATGCATTTCGCCATATTACCGACCATGTCCTTGTCACCTTTTTACAAAGAAATAACTTTTGTTTATGGAGAAGTGGTAACCAAGCGGGCGCTCCTGTAACTTCAATTTGTTCTGAGGTGGGTGGGGTTGGTTACTTGTCCCTTTTGAGGTTGATTTGGTCTCTTTGAAGTATTTTGCTGATGTTCCTTATCTTAAATTCTATTTTCTGACGTAGAAATGACATTAGTAGTATGCTATGGAGACCTTATTGTCTCTCTAAATACCAGTTATGCCCTTGTTATGGGCTAGGGTGGAAAGTTTAGTGGTGGGGAACTGCTAGCTGGATGAAAAATGGTGGTTATGGCTCTGGGATACTTAGATATTTTCTTAAGATGGCGCCATGGTTACATCACTGTAACACGTCTTACCAATTTTGGTATGGATAGTGATAAGAAAGTTATTAAAGGACGCTCTTAAATCCTACAAAGAAATTTCTAGAGTAATTAGATATAACTGCATCAAATCATGATTTGGTTGTTCGTAATCATGTCAAATTTAATTGTCATCCGAATATAAACCATATTTATTTTTAGGAGTTTAAGAGGGAAGTCTAAATTCCACAAGGCTTAACCCAGTCCAGTAAGTGGTCAATAACCTATATCTGTTTGTACCACCAATCGTGCTCTGCTGAAGGTTCTAATCTGTGTTGATGCTGGGTTTAACAGTTAATTAAATTACTGATGCTGATGATTACTGTCTGGTTTGGCTTGTTAATAATAATGGTAATCTGTATGTCTCTGATTGACAGAATGGAAGTCAGCAAATGCTAATTTTAATTTGCTCTATCTATTATGTAATTTGCCTATTACAATTTAAATCAATAGCTTTTCGCCTTTTCCCAATATAGAATGCACATTGCAGCACGTAGGAGGGCCTCCTTGGCATATTGGTTAATGCTTTTGTGAAAATTTATGCTGAAATAAATTGCTTCTTAATTTGAAATATACTAATCAAAACAGAGCTGTTCTGCAGATTTCAGGTATGGCACTGGTGCTGGATGAAATCATCAATCATGTGCAGTCGTTACAGCGCCAAGTGGAGGTCAGACTTGCTAATCTCAGTCATCTATCTTAATTTATTTTAAAAAATGTGTCACCCAGTTCAAACTAAATGGAAGTATCAAATAAGAATTTGCTTGAATTCATTCATTGCAACCTATTCACATATAAACATTCAACCTCCCTAGTTGCTATTTATTTATATGCATCTTCCTATTTTTTTTTTAAAACAAAAAACAAAGAAATTGGAGTGATCCAATATCTCTCATCATATTCTTTACAAGTAAGTTGTGTTATGGTGGTTGTATAAAAAACAGTATTCAGCAAATCACTTCCCATTGAGTCTTAAATTTAGAAGGTTTCATAATCCGGAAGATCACAAATGTATTCGGGTTATTCTAGTGTCACGTACTTACTCTGGTCACTTCTTTGTTTTCAGTTCTTATCAATGAGACTCGCAGCAGTTAACCCAAGAGTTGATATCAATCTTGACAGTATATTAGCTGCAGAGGTAAGCATCAGACACGGTTTTTATTTATTTATTTTGCTTAAAATATGTTGTCACACTGCATATTTCACTGTGACTTGCAATGTTTTATAGGGGTAATTGCTTAAAACTGCCATTTTGAATCGTCCACTTACAGAAAACTACCCTTTTGTTTTGAAAACAGTTCTCACTCGAAATTCTTGTTTATTTTGACGGGTCATTTGAGTCAAGAAACACACTCTATGTTCTCTGCTATAGTCATTTTACCTCCTGCATATTTCACTCAAGTTATCAATCTTTGGAATTTTCTGGCTGTATTTTTTAAAATTCAAATCTTTACTACTTGCAGAGTGGATCTCTAATGGACAGTAACTTTCCAGGCATGGTTATGCCTTTGATGTGGCCACAAGTTCAAGCTGATGGACACAGACAACAGTATGAACAACAGTGGCATCTTGACACTGTTCAACAACCCGTTTGGGGGAGGGAGGAGGACAACCATAACCTCATTACTTCAGAGAACTCACTTTTGAGTTATGATTCCTCTGCAAATTCAGGTACACTGTAACTTCACTGATTTCACCATTAAAAAAAAAACACTTTCACCTATAGCATTGTGATTTGAACATACCATTATTAAATCCAATTTTAAATGAAAATTACAGCCCTGAACTGTCATTTTAGACTGTCTTGAGTGTTTTGGAATGCATGTATTTGTGTTCTTCACAATGAGCTTTTTAACGTGAAATGTTCAATCGTGTTGCAGTGTCGGTGCATTTGAATCAATTGAAGATGGAGCGATGAAGGCAGGAACTGTTGTACCGGCAGTCAAGAGCTTGTGTGTATATGAAGGATCGGTAATATTGGAGCATTACGCCGACAGGAGGTAGAACATGTAAGGGAAGGTCTCAACATTCACTGAGGTTTCCTTGTGATCTTCTATTTGTCAAGAGTCGGTCTGGAAACCTGAATTTCTCATATTTATGTAACCAGAGAACCTTCTTTGATGTCCTTAATACGTATGTATGTGTAGATAGTGTCTTCATATAAATCTACACTATCTTTTTACAAGGAATGATCTGGAAGTTGCAGTGTCCCATGTGTTGCCGTTGATTTGGTCGATCAATTGATCCAAATTGGTGGGCAGAATTAATACAGCGTACCGTTGGTTACGGAATTAAAAAGACAAGGAAGAAAACCTTATTATGTCGTCGATTTATGTTTAGACAACATTGACTTGAACAGGAGTATATGAGAATTTTTAAGGTCACATGTTTCTCACATGTCACTTAAAGGAATAATTTTTATTAGTTTTAACAGAATTTATCTAGTGATATACCAAAAAATAGATTAACCTAGTACACTATGCTTACTTTTTAGAGTCCACTTTTGATGAGTTAATGGATCGTACACCGACCTGATAATAAGAATCCGGGTGACCCACCCGTAACACCAGTACAGATAAAAACTGATCGACGATGGCTAGTTTATTTTTCTGCAATTCTCTTTATCGGACTTAGCACTCACGGCGTCCACCATGCTCCGCCAGCGCCTCCTCTCTAGCCTCCGCACGCGCGGCGGAGGAGGAGACGGTCCTAGCCGGTGGACAAGCCCCGGCCACCAGGAGAGGCCCAACGGCTACCTATTCAATCGGACCCCTCCACCACCTGGCCAATCCCGCAAATGGGAAGACTGGGAGCATCCTTGCTACCTCACCAGCTTCTTCACCATCGTCATCCTCGGTGTTGGTCTCAACGCCAAGCCTGATTTCACCAACGAGACCTGGGCTCACCACAAGGCGCTCGAGAGGCTCGAGATGGAGAAGTAGGTCTCTGTCAGGTGAATCTCACTGATGAATTCGTCTGAGTTTACCATAATACCATGTTTTTTTGTTGATGAGAATTAGTCAATAATGTATCTGCTATTGAATTTGGGCATCCTCAAACCTCAAGTATTTTTCTCATCTGCTCCAATTATATCAATTGTTGTTTCCGATCATTGGTTTCATAGTCTTACAGATCCGGGCTTAATGTTGATTTGATTATCATTTTCATTTGTTAGTGATCTGAATTTTAGGTTTGGATATGAGACTTGACTGGATAGTTGTGATTCTGAAACCATTGCTCAATTTTTTTTTTTTTTTTCTGTAGTTAGGTATCTAATTTTATTTTGAATGTAGATGCTGAGTTAGGATTAGGTTAGCTTGCTTAACTGTTTGGTTGATCCTTAATGGCATTATCTGTTTCCTTATCAAATTCTTCCCTTAGCTTAGGGTTCCATGAATTTATCCACTCCTTTCATTTAGCTGTTCAAAATTTGGTAAGGGCATTTGAAATCAGTAATGGTTCACTACATACTTGTGCAAGTGATGAGATAGGATGATTTAGAATATATTTTTTTCTCTGTTAGTTTTTACATATTTCAAGCACAATTGATGTAGGAAATTGGCAGGGCTCAAAACATTACCAGTATGTCCATTCCCGTAGTAGGAATATTTCTTATTCTCTGCCCGATCCTGTAGAATTGTCGGCATCTGAAACTTCCTTCTCCTATTAGTATGTTTAGTTGCTTAGAAGTTGTGTTCGTTTCCCTGCAATGTCTAAGTTAATAAATAAGGCTAGAACCTTAATCTCTCTCTCTGATATTCTACAGTTGTTGAACCCTAATTTTATCTTTTGCATTTGGTATATCTTTTACCAGTTTGCAACACCTATCTTGTTGAACTATCAAATCAGTAACTTCCCTGATGTCACTGGTTTTATATTGTAACATTATCCTGAAAATATCACAATAATCTGTTGTTTATTTGTTATTAAATGTTTTTTTTACATTGCTAGAATACAGGAAGAGCTACTCTGTTTCTAATAGCTAACTCTTTCAAACATCGACGTGATTAATCATTGCCTCTTATCTCTTAGGAAAACCCTAGGGTATCGCACTGGAGTAGTTTAGGCACAATGCATACTTAAAAAAGTAGAAGCCCAGAATTTAGCCTGCAGTCTTAAGCAGGGGTTTATACTGTTGGGAGTTGAGATTGAGCATTCAAGCTTGACCAAGAAAAAGGGATATGTGCATTCAGTATCAACCCTCTCTGGTCTCTCCTTATACCTTTTTATGTGATTTGATTGATATCCTAAGTGCGTGCTTCCTTGAATGGAAACATACTTACTTGAAGATGCCCCGGACCAGGTTCAAGGCACAACGAAATTGATCATCGTTTGATGGGCAAAACCTTACCTTGAACTTTAAGGGTATGGCATTGGCCCCAGTCAATGATCAACAAGGCGGTATGATTTTTTGATTAATTGTATGGGAAATTATCAGTGCATCTTACGTAATTTGATTTACAGTAATCTTACACAAAAGTTATACGAGCTCAACAGATTATATAAGAAATCGAAAGGCATACTTTCATCAATTTCATGAGGAGTTGGTATATTCTGTATTGAACTTGTTAAACATGGATTTAGCCATCGCTTTTTCAGCATCTTGAGATCTTCACCTATCATAACTTGATTTTTTTTTTCTTTTTTAAATGTCTCATAACTTGACTTTCAATTTTTGTGTTAGATCAGCCTTTAATATGATATCATATTTTGGTTTTTGAGATCTTTACCTATCATAACTTGATTTTTTTAAAACGTGTTATAACTCGATTTTCAATTTTTGTGTTGGATCAGACTTTAATATGATATCATATTTTGGTATATATGTTGTGTGTAAGATTGGATTGCTTAGTAGGTTTTCGTGTAGTGAGAAATGTGTGGCCTGCTGTTTGTTATAATTGTCCACGACTTCAATGAAACCTCATGATAGATAATGAATCAGAGATGAGGTAACACCTAATACTTAATTAGCACCATATCATACACATAAGTATGAGATCCAAGAATGGAACTCATGGTAAGGAAGCTTGGTTAGGTTACAGTTCACTCAGTAGATAGTGTGGGGGTATACTTTCGGGCATAGAGGTGTGTCAAATATGTTGAAAAGGCTATGAAAATCGTTTAAAGTTGATATTTTTGACATCGGAAATATGTATATAAATAAATGTAACTCATTCAAAAAAATAATATGTAACTCATTCAAAATTCTCCAAATAACAAAAGTCTCGCTTTCACGATAAAAATTAATACCAATCTTAAGCGCTTCCATAACACATGTTAAGTATTAAGAGCAAACATAATAGTAAGAAGCGTTTGACATACAATAATAAAGAGGAGAAAACGTCTCACACGTATGAAAGAGAAACAATCCAAATAAAAAAGACTGTGAAATAGAAGAGACTGTCTCCTACCTAGTTCAATGTTGACTTTATCGGCCCCGATGTTTTGCCGCATTTTAAAAAAAAATTTAAAATCAATTTTAAAAATGATCTAATTTGTATTCTTCATTTTTAAAGCTTTTGTTTGTATAAAAACAAAAACCAAGTATAGATAAAAAGGTGCGTTTTATTAATTTAAATCATAAAATTACATAATTAAATACTTGAAAATGAAACTACACTAAAAGCAGGTAATAGAATAAGTTCGTATATGGAAAGTCCTTTTTATGTTTGGCCAACTCGCGTTTGCTCAAACTAGACTCGTCTACCACAAGCAAATCTGTATACTTCGGTGTGAGCTCATCTGCAACATGAATATCTAATGCACATCCTTCAACTTCTCGATCATCACCATGGCTTCAGCTTTCCTCATTTGAATCTTCAACTTGTTCGAAGTTCTCAAATTCCCAATTTCAAACATATCGTCGACACTCTTTTGAACATGTAAGGTTTGCTTCTGGATCATTTCATTAAGCTTGGCTACTTCAGATGACATATATTCAGCTTTTTTATTTGTCCTTTTGTAAAACAAGCCACTTACATCGGATCGGGCTTCCATAACTAAAATGTCAACTTTGTTAGTTGGGTGTGACCTTCTCAACACGTGGTTTTCTTCAACACTTTCCCTCAAGTGTGGGACCTGTCCCTTTGCACGTGGGCTATAGTAGGATTGGACTTCTGCATATGCACCAGAATCCACATGGGGGCTGAGGTAGGGGGAGGTCCACAAGAGCACAAGCTCAAATTGACCAGTTCTAATACCATTTAAATCAGGCCACTTACATTGGATTGGGCTTCCACAACTAAAATGTCAACTTTGTTAGTTGGGTGTGGCCTTAGTCTTTATAAGTAGCTATTTTCTCTTATATTCTTTCGATATGGGTTTATTTATATTCTCAACACCTTTCTTTTCTTCACCACCCTTTGTCCTTGTGGGTGTTGATGTGATCTGGCATGACTCTATCGGGCATGACTGGTTTAAACTATCGACTTCTTGAGAGGATTTGTAGGACCCTGATTCGTCCAACATTGTTCTCTTGCTCAACGTAGAAGAAGAACTTTTGTTCCCCCACTTTGGTAGTGTCTTCACTACATTCCACCAATGCTTGAGACCGAATGGATATCCATACTTCTTTTCGTATCAAATCTCGCCCTCTTTCGCAATATGATAATCTGATCTCCCGCTTTACTGTTCTTCCTTAACTTTGTCCCAAATTTCGTTAAAATCTGTGACCTTCTTGTTCGCCTTCCGCCAAGGATCTTTGCATTGCTTAGATTTCAACGCGGAGCCACCAACATGCCTCAAGTTGTATTCTTTAGCCACATCATCCCAATACGCTTCTCCCTTCTTCGCATTGTCATGAACCAGATCAAACGAATTGTGAGCCCAAACATCCACCAACACTTTTTCGGTCTCGATCGTACATGACACGTGTCCTTCCATCTGGGTGGCTCGACGAGTGTAAGGTCCTCAAAGGGGTGGAGTTTCAAAGTCTTCGTTATAAATCCTTCTTTCCGTGGATCAACTCCTATCAGATTGGGATGACAGTGACTCATGGGGACTTCTCATTAACCAAAAATCGGATGAAACTTGAGGGCGACACACCTATTGGTAATTGAAGTCGAGTTGGGGTTGTTGGAACAAATGTTGGGATAGAAAAAATTGGTAGGCATTGAGAGTATATCGTTAAGGTCGGAGCATTGGAGATACTTGAGAGCTTTGCATAGGTATAGTTGGGTTGTCAATTGATTTTTGTTGCCGAAAAAATTGGTCGTGAATG
This sequence comes from Erodium texanum, assembly GCA_036897725.1. NCBI lineage: Eukaryota > Viridiplantae > Streptophyta > Magnoliopsida > Geraniales > Geraniaceae > Erodium > Erodium texanum. The sequence goes on along the minus strand of JAYMSW010001207.1, from coordinate 2,142 downwards.
GACAAAAATGTTGATTGGGATCCATGACAAAAAATTGTAGAAGAAAATTCTAAAGAGTTGTGAAGAATATGAAGAAATGTTGGTGTCAAGTGTGTGTTCTATAAAACTATAATTGGGCCTTCAACTATCAGCTTAAACTTTTAGTTGAGTTGGTTCTCTAATAGTGTGGATGGGTGGGGTAGGTAATTATTTATAGGAGATTTAGAAATCTGATTTATTAAATATATTTAAAACAATTTAAAAGGAGCTAATCATTGGAAAAGAGCGTTGGAACGACTCTTTTAACTCCTTACGTATTGTCATGTTAATCGCACTCAACGTTGTGTCCACGCTTGGAGTGAGCTCTACATCTACAGCCAGAGAAAACTTTTTCCTAATACTTTCTCCGAGACTAGTGCGTGGCGTCGACTCCACTTACCGTAAGAACCACATAATTTTGTGATTAACTTTGCTCTGACATGAGATATTTTGCATGAAGACGAGAGGGACTTTTTTTCTCATTAGAAAAGAAAACTAGATTTTCCCTCAATTTTGGACTTTCAAAGAAATATTTTATTTCCATGAGTAGAGGAGAGATAAGAGGATTGACAATGATAGTAGATTTAAATTGAAAATTTCAGATATGTTTATTTCGTTAAGCAGTAGAGAGAAACGAAAAGACGAAACGATTCCATAGTGGTAAATGGTAACAAATTTAAAGTTCTTGAATATGTCTAATTAATTAAAATGATTCTTAATGTGATTATATATCTGATTGATTAATTTAAAATATAATTTCATTACAATAAATTTAAAAAAAACACATTCAACCAAGACCTACTAGATTTGAAAATGACATGAGATCAAATACAAACTAAGCTTAAAATATAAACTAGTGGACTAATCTCAGCCACTTATTATATTAGATCAAATGCTCCTATTAATAACAAAAACTAAAAAAAAATGGCAAAACAGGCAATTCACCTAACTTCTCATGCCTCCTATTTATGGCACAAGTGATCTTCTTCTCCCCAAATTGAGCACATCATGCACGATAAGAGAAGAAAGGTCGAAGCTACAACAACGATCCCCGATCAAGAATCATAATCTCTGGCCGATTTCTAAACCAGAAGGAATCAAGTTCAATTGTAGCTTCTGCATTCGATTTCCAAAATTGCAGAACATCGGCGTACCGATGATTTGTGTATAAAGGACCTAGGCATGCCGGTGGTGGTCTCCGAGTACCTGTAATAGAACATCGGCGGAGAGTCCATCGTTGAGGTCATGTCCTTGGGCGGTCACCTGCCGTAGCTCAACTCGCCGGACATTGTGAGAGTGGAGGAAGAAGAGTGATAGGAAGATGAGGAGAAACAAAAGGAATAAGTGTTTATTGGTCGAACCATTTCTGTATATGATCGTGTGATAAATTAATTTCAATCATATGATAATTCATAACTTTAAGCATTGTTATGCAATAATACATCATCTTAAATGTGAATTTTTCTGTGATAACTTGTTTTTAATTGTGTCATAACTCATGTGGTAACATGTGTATGATCGTGTGATAAACTGTGTATGATCATGTGATAACTTGTTTTTTGGTATGTGATAAACTATGTATGATCATGTGATAACTTGTCTTTTGGTTTGTGATAACTTGCCTTTTCCCATGTGATAAACTATGTATGATCATGTGATAACTTCTCTTTTGGTTTGTGATAACTTACCTTTTGCCATGTGATAAACTATGTATGATCTTGTGATAACTTGTCTTTTGGTCTGTGATAAACTATGTGTGATCCTGTAATAACTTGCCTTTTGTCCTATGATAAAATATGTATGATCTTGTGATAACTTGTCTTTTGGTTTGTGATAAACTATGTATGATCCTGTGATAACTTGCCTTTTGCTCTGTGATAAACTATGTATGATCCTGTGATAACTTGCCTGTTGGTCTGTGATAAACTATGTATGATCATGTGATAACTTGCCTTTTGCCTTGTGATAAACTATGTATGACCTGTGATAACTTGCCTAAATTCTGTATGAACTTGTGATAACTTGCTTTCCTTACAACTAATCCTAGCTTCTTTCGATAACTAGGATCCTAATAGAATCTAACCACCTAATTATTTCTAATCTAGGTGTAGAGAGACCTATAGC
>JAYMSW010001206.1:0-17438 GCA_036897725.1 Erodium texanum | reverse complement strand
TTGGGACCCATTTGCAAGGTTCACTATCTTTTTCGGAATGGGCTCGATCTCCGATCGCAGAGCCTTAACAACAAAGATATCGATGAAGGATGATGTAGCTCCCGAATCCGGGAGAATCGATATCCTCTTAGCTCTCACTATCCCTTGAATGCGAATGGTAGGCATTAAGCTTCTTCTTCCAAGCACACTAATTCTTTCTTCTTCTGTATCTGGCTCTCCCACTTCAATGGTTTGTATTGATTCCTTTAGAATCCTGTCTTCCCATTCTTCTTCTTCATCGTCTTAGGCTAACATATATAACTGCCTCTTGTTAGGGCATATATCTTTGTGCGCTGCAGTCCAAGGAGCCGGACAGTTAAAACAGAGCCCTTTCCTCTTCCGATCATCTAAAAATGCTTGCTTTATCTTTTGGAAATTTTGTGTTGGGTTCTGGGCCCTAAGTGTTTCAAGAGGCCTGTTGTGGTTGATCATATTTCTGGGATGTATTGGGCCAGATCTCACTTGAGGAGTTGGGTTTCGGTTCGGAGCAGGTGTCCAAAGCTTGGCGTTCTTCATCTCTTCCCATCTTGCGAGCTGCATTGCTTGGCTGAGGTTTGTGGGTTTGAACATCAGGATGCCAGGCTTGAGGTTGTTCTTGAGTCCCCCGATGAAGTTTGACACATAAAACTCCTCCGTTAACTGAGGGTTCCTGGGGTAAATGATAGCCTTCAGCTCCTCAAACCTTCCCTCGTACTCTGACACCGAGGTTGTTTGGTGTAAGTTCTTAAACTCAGCAACTGGGTCTTCAATTTCAACTCTATCGAATCTCAACAACACATCACGACATAGCTGCTCCCAGTGTATAACTCGGTGTTCCATTTGGTACTGCGAGAACCAAAACTCCGCCTTGTCAAGGAAATGTAAAGAAGCTAGCTTTACCTTCAAATCTTCTGTGATGTTGTAACATTGGAAGAAAGTAGTGCACTTCTTCAGCTATAACCGCACATTTGAACCATTAAAGGAGGGAAAATTGATGGAAGGAAGCTTGAGCTGAAGTTGGTTGTCTGGGCGTGGATCTCGAAATTCCAATTGCCTAGCAGCTGGTCTTTCCCATTTTTGTTCTCCTCTATCCCATTCTTCTTCAGGGGTATCTTGTAGAGGTCGTCCTCTCTCCATTTGCTCTTCTTCACTCTCCACATTCAGGTTCCCAAAACGGATATTTGTTGGGTCTGTGGTAACATGAGGGGGGTCTTGTAGTGGTGCCTTGCTCTTCAACCCTGTCCAATCTGCCATGCAACTACGACTTGATGAGGGATTTGCTCCTTGACATGACTCGTTGACAGGGGAGTCCATCTTGTCAAGAAGGCGTTTGAACGACAGTTGAAGGTCTCCCATTTGAGAAGACAACGCCGTAAGCTGTGCTTCTACATTTGTAGTACGGGTGTCCAGAACTTGGAGCTTTTGATCCACGGCCTCCGTTTTTCCTTCGAGATCTGTAATTCTTCCTTCATTTTTTCGATTTGCTTCCTCTCCTGTTTGATTTTTCGCCATTTTTCGCTGGTCTACTACTCTGATACCACTTTTGCTATGAATCTTAAATGAACAGAGTAATTTTGCAACTGAAATGATAATTTTGATTGATGATAAATTGGGATTTCAGCTCCTTGCTTGAACCCTAGCCGCCATGGCTTTACAATTTATCAAAAAGCATAAACCCTACTTCCTAAAACTGGCTACTTATACAGAGCTTCACCTACCACCTCCTTGTGACCCTGTAGCTCTGCCAAATCTGATGTCATTGTACGATCCAATGAAGAACGATGACCTCCAACGGTCATGATAAGACTAACCTCCAAAACGCTGCGTTTTATTTACTGCCCAACTTAATTCTTTAACCTCGACGACGTCGCTTCTCCTCTGCCACGTCCTTCATGTACTCTCCTCGTGTCTCATCTTCTTCCTCGCTCTCTCGGCTCTTCCGATCATTTTTCTAAGCCATGGCACAAAGTATGCAATTTGTCCCTAAGCTTACTTTCATATTTGATAATTGTTCTAATTTATTCAAAATATCTTAGTTTAGTTATAATTATCCTTCAGGTTAGAGCACCTACATATAAGTTTTCATGTGAATTGGGTTTTCATGTGATCTCAGTCCAGTCTAAAATCGTCAAGTCAAGATATACTTCTCAAGTATGAATCTCATCATCACTAATTAAGCATCTAGGAATATTGAATCGAATTCTTATGGACATTTGCAGGATTGAAAATTCTTATTCCTTTCAGACTAGTGAAGGGTCGAAACAGTTCATAAGACATTATTACATAAGCAAACCCTTTGCTTAACATTGGCATTCACAAAAAAATCCATTTCTGAACCTCCGATGTCTGATCCAACGAGTTAGGGCACACATTGGCAGCTGGACATGAATATCCACAAGGCTTACAAGAAGAGGAACACTAGTAAGCATTGCTGTAAAAAAAAGTACACTTCCAACAACAAAGGTGTCATGTTTTTATAGACAACTTGATTTCACAAGAGAATTAGTTTTGGAACCATCTTTTAGCGTCAGGCAAGCTACCTGAGGGAGCTTAAGAACAATCATCACTAGAAAGCTGAACATATGTCAAGGTTAGCCTCGTGGAGTCATGTTGATGCTGGTGACTGGTGTGGCACTTCCAGATGATTGTTCGGGAAAACCAAAATCACCAAGCAACCCCTGTTGCATGAAGAAGAAAACCAGAGAGTATTACTATTTACCTTCCACAACATGGTGCCTTACTACTATGCCCCTAGTATAAGGAGATTGGTTAAGCCCTCACCTATAGAGCTAGCATGCGAACAAACATGTACCTTAAGAAGCCAACTCTATTACCTAATATTAATTATGTGCTTATATGTGTATATATGAAATATATAGACAAGCACATGAAGCAGAAGCCATGAAGCCAACAGTGGTTCAAGATCGACTCGTACCATGGCATCATTGATTGCATAGGCCACACAATAATGCTCCTGAAAGTAAGCAATTTGGGCCAAATTAGTACAAGAATCTCATCGAAAAGATTATCACAGAAAAGATTACTATCAAAACCACTGGCCAAATATAGGTTGGGCAAGCATGAAGCACCACGATTCCATGTGAAGGTGGGGCCAGGGTCCACATGCATAATCTAATATGATGTCACCCTGTTTCTAACACATTCCATTTTCTCACAAATGTATAAGGATTAACTCACCTGCATCATGTGCCACTCTTCAAATTCATCAAACAACTCCAGCCGCTCAATTCTATTGACAATGACATCAAGGACGAGAATCTTCGTTTAATATCGAAACAAAAAGTTATGCATCCCATATTCCCATTATAAAGTAGAAGAGAGTAAAATAAATAAGGAGACATGGAGAAACTATCCTAGGGACAACTCCAGCTTGCTTGGCATGATGACAACAAAATTAGCACATAATAGAAATGAACTTCTAATGATTCAAAATATCTACAGATGTATATACCTGCGTCTTTCTTGTGCATCAATAAATGTATTGTAAACTTTCAGCATGTCCCAGCCAGCTGCTCTCTGATACACCAAGAGTACCAAATAAGAATCGGAAATTTGTAAACAGAAAATTCATGATATGACATCATGGGCAAAAGGCAGGGTGAAAAACGACAAACTCCCAACATTAGAATTAAGCATCTCCAAAAAAGTTGAAGTTTTGAATTACAGCAGTTAGGAAAGGAAGATTCATGAAACCAGAAAACTCAATCCGAACAAAGAAGATATACCTGCCACCCCTGGTCCAGAAAAAGCCTTTCTTTTGCAAGTAAAGTTGGAGTATCATAAATACCCAAGAGATCACAACCTCGACTCTGAAACAAACAAAAAAAACATGGGAGAAAAGTCATCTATGATAGTGGCAACCTGGAGATTCTGCATCAATATCACGACTAATGAGTTGTTGATTTTTATTATAAAATAGGGACATATGATAAGTTAAAAAATGTAGTCAAGGAATTCAAGGGATACCTTGAACAAAAACACTAGACATTAATACTCAATAACATTATGTTCACAACTTCACATCCACATTGATGCAGAAGCCCATTCCAGGGAAAAGAATAAACTAACATAAGTTTGGGGAATGGAAGAACTGAGCTGAACGAAGATGCAATCTTTTTTAATCCACATTTCATGAGTTAGGGCACCATTACCATATAACTAGGTCATATGAATGCATACATCCTAATAGCCCACCTATACTTCTCCAATTCTTGAGTATATTTTCATCCATGACCAAATGGGAAAAACTTATTCTAAGCTTAGATGAATTTATTCCACAAAAAGGCATACCTCCAAATTTATGATCATTTGTTTTCCAAAGGCATCATCTGGATGGATCTGCCAAAGAAACACAATGAAACATATATAAATGATTTTTTTAACATGTTTGGTAAACACAGTCTAGACCATTTGAAAGGAAGTTCAACAAACCAAAGAAGACAAAATATTGCTTAGGTTTGGAAGGGGTAGAACCTGCTCATATAAGAAAAATGCTGCCGTTGAGAACGTTTTTGCAGCCCAACCAACTATCGCACGACTCGATTCAGGGTTCAAGTATATTAAAACACATTCTGCAATTATAAATGTTGGCAATCTGACAACAGTATCAGAAAAAAGGGGCTTTACTGTTTCCCTCAGACTAAATGCAGATAACCATAAAAGCATACTGATAGAGATAGTATTTTCTTCACTACCAAAAAAATAGTTTCACTCACAAATGACCAGGTTTTCCTACATGTATATACTTTTATATGTTTTTTCCATCTCCATACACCTTTGGAATTGGAAATAGATTCAGAAATTGAACTCTCCTCAACTTATATTAACATAGATGTAGCAGATAGGGTACAAGATCGGGTCAAGCCAAGAACCCAATAAGGGCTGATCTTCATCTACCACCAAAACAAACATTAAACTTTCGAAAGTTGAGTTCTTCTGGGGACAATACAAACCAAATTAAGAGTCTAAGTGTGTAAACAGAAATCCTAGAAACTAAACCCATTTGTAAGTATAAACTTACTAACTTCCCAGCAAGCACATTAGACATGAAACGTAATAAGCACATGACAGTAGTATCAATGTCATGATAAGTACAAACTCATGAAACTAAAAAAAAAACATATTTGGAAAGCATTGAATGAGCAGAAAGCAGCTAAAGATTATCACAACTTTAATGGTGTAATGCATGTAACTGAGTAAGCCTGAAAAAAAAAATACCCAAAACTTCAAGCATACAAAAAAACTATACTTGGACTAGACATCAGATGACAATAAACTAATTCCAAGCACATACCTAGGATCCATACCAGCCAAAGCTATGACGTCATCTAATTTTTTAATATCACGTAAATCGATTGGAAGTAGCTTGTAATGGTCGCTGAGCACTTCTCCTTTCTCTGCAACAATACAGACAATAAATATGTTGTGGCTATGGCATGAATGTAAAGGTTTGGGTAAGCTTTCATTGCCTATTAGTTCAAATTATTTGCTACTGCTTAGTAGTTCAAACTATCTGATATTCATCCATTTCCACTTTGGCGCACTTGCACTAAATTAAATCTAATTTATCTATAGTGATAGATCAACCCAAATGAAATCTGGTGGTATATGGTCAGCATATTGGGTATGATATTATGGTGAAAAGATGAGCGGTGATACTACCACCATCAATAAATGAAGTGATGGTTTTAGAAGAGCAATTTCCTGCATATTATAGACACGTCTACTCCATAGCTTTAGAAATATAAAGTTCAGTCTTAAATTTTCTTCAGAATAGTTATACTAGACAGTAGAGCCAAACTACACATATGATACATTTTAAACATGGATTGAGTATGTGCAAAAGCACGACAACTCAACTCAAGACAACTTCAAATTTCAAGCTAGAAATAGTTACGTAAGAAAATCATATATAGCAAGCAATTACTTAACAGTCATTCTCCTGCATTTTTTGGGATTCATCCCACATCCTTCAGGCTTTTATGTCACGGGATGATCAAACCAACATTGGTGCATTCTAAAAATAGATGACGTATGCTGATATGCTTACCTTGTGAGATTGAAGCTGTTGCACCAACTTTCTCCCTCAGTGGATTGCAGGTCTCAATGAATGCTGCTTTCCTACGAGTAACCTAACAAACATAAACGATATAGGTTAATTTTCTAGTGCTCTGATTTCAAGCAACTCCAAGTCTCATATATGTACCGTAACTTTAGCGAAAAATCATCTGACTCTCCAATATAAAATCCAGAACAAATGCCCACAACTTAGAAGTATAAACTAACTACTATTTAAAAAACACTCACACCAAAAGTTAGGTGCTTTACGTTCACCAAAAGTTCTCACCCCCAAACAAGCCCAAATTAAATAGCATCTCATGTTTTCTTGCACAATCACATTCCAAACTGCCAACCTCTCTCGATTTTCATCTTCTTTGTCATCTTTCTATTTGTTTCTGGAAAGGGATTCTCTGGGATATACAGTAGTTGCTGTGTTATGATCTTCCTAAACATGGATATGGATCAGCAAGGAAAGATGATTGAATGTGGGTAAAGGAAAGGTGAGGAAAAGATGGTGGCGTTGGCACCCAGTATGTTCAAGCTTAACTTTAACCTGAAGATGTGACTGATCCATTTCATTGGCAGAGTTGGCATTAAAAAGGAAAAGGAAAGTTCTAAAGCGAGGAAGATCATCAGAGTTCCCAAGGAGAGGCAAACAGTCAGAGCTATAAGGCATTCATTTTCTGTGGATGTCTGGATTCGGCAACTCAAAAGAACATAGGGCTCTCAAAATAGGCCAATTGATGAAGATAATAAGATGACAAAACAAACAAGTAATTTTTGTGAAGTTGTAATAGCTTATAGTCAGGCATGGAAAGTTAAAATATATGACTGTTCAGTTCTTCCACACATGACTCACTGTCATCCTAATGTAGTATACAGTTCACCCTCATACCACAAAGAGATAATTGCATTGCCAACAAAACCCATAGGATAGTAATGTATGGTTTGAACTTGCACCTCCCTGAAATCCAGTTCCACGTACAAATATGGTGCCTTTCCCTCATCCTGAAAAAAAATAATATATTCGATCAAACCCAATATAATAAAATAAAATAAACAAACCTGTAACAACAAATAAAATATATGGACCTGCAACTGGAAATACGTGGTATCAAAACCAGCTCCAAGTGATAATATTTGCTTCCTCGTTTGACTTTCTTCATCAGTATTTCTTTCACAATGCAGAAACTGAAAGAGAAGCTTTCTGAGAGCAGCCCATCGAGAGAAATAACCTCAATATGTGAAAAACAAATGACGGGGGAATTAATAATTACTTTGAAAGCAAAACAACCAATTTGTTCGTTCTTCTCTTCTTTGTATATAGTATAAGTAATTAGATTTAAGTATTCAGCAGTAAAAAACATACCACGGTTGATAATTGGAGGTCTCTTCACAGGTCTTCTTACAAATAAATGGACGTAGTCATCTTTCATGTATCCCTTTTTAACACATGAACTTTAAGCCATAAAGTAAACAGTGAGTGGTAATGGTAAGCACCAAGTACACAGAAAATTTGAGAAGAATTATTATCAACAAAAATCATTATTAAAATTGAAAAAAAAGATACCAATCTGTCAATCACAGTACAATAGATCACAATCAATTTTTTCCTTAGGATATTGAATCAAGCACTTATGTATAAGAGGCATAAAATCCCAATTATACACCATAATACCATAGACTAAGCAGATTATCCAAAAAGAGAATGTGCATTTAACAGTAGCTTCTAGCCTCAGTGAAGAATCTGGACATTATGATTGTTTATATTTTTTACCAACTTATGGAATACTTGCTACCTACATATTGAAATTTCACCATGGAAATAAGCTTTACAATCAATTTGTGTACTCTAGTGTTCCGGCCATCTTCCATAGAAATTATACATGCATTTCAGAGCTGCGAAACACCAAAACAACAATATTTACTCGCCATCTCATCATAACATGCAATTCACGATATAAATTTTCCCATTCATTTTCATGGCAGCCAAACAGGTGGTGAACCAAACCTCAAGGATAAAAACAAGATGCAGAGAAAACGGTGATTTGAGAAGAAAAGAGCGTAGAATACGCACAGCTTACTGGCGGAAGCGTCGTCGTTGGTGGCCTGAACGGCGGCTCTGTTGCTCTGCGAATTAGAAACTTGCTTCGCCATTTCTCTGCAAGTAGAGAGAGATTCGAGGGGCAGGCAGGGGCTTCTTTCTTCTCCAACAACACCGACGGCTTCGGGTCGGATCTGATCGAGCCGAATCTTGCTCGAAAATGTACAAAACGACACCGCTTGGTCGTTGATGACGTGGTAGTGGCCCTCCCCATCGCACAATTAGCCAGCCATAGCGATGACCTGGGTGCTGACACGGTAGATTTGGCTAGCAATCCCCTTTTGGAGAACGACGTGGCATCACTCAGTTCTATGACTTGTCGTTCGCATTCATTGCTTCATCTTCGGCAACGCGGAGAGCTCTTGATGAATCTCAAGCGGCAGTGGCGTTAAGGCGTTCCCTCTCGTGGGGTCGATCCATAGAACCAGAATATCTGTTCCCTTCCCTACCATTTTCCGCTCCCTCGAATGTAGGTTTCGATTCTCTCTCTCTCTGATTTCGCATTTTCATCTTGTTTTAGCATCTGGGTCTGTCTCAATTTTGATGCCCACCTCGTGTTTGTGGAAATTACTTATGTATTTGATGATTAACAGGTAGGTCTCCTGCGCAGCATCTGGTGACGTGTACGGCCCAGACCACCGGATCCGTCAATCTGTCTCCGGAACCCCAGTGAGGAACACGATCATACTGGTGGGAGGTGCCACCGGGACTGCAGGTTGTGTGGCGGGATGTGGATGAAGGTTAAATGTACGTCTCTAACTCCATGTGTTCTGTGAATTTACTCTAATCACTACTAACAATGGGGTCGTGTTGTGTAATCGTGGTTATGCTTGTACTGGGCTGAATGTTTTTTTTTCTTAATTAGATCATGCTGTGGTGATTTTGTCTGTTCATTTTGCTAGTGGAGTTGTGGTCACTGTGGGTACTGAGAAATGTTGTTCTCTGATGTGAGAATTTTGCTCCTGTTTGTTTATAAGAATTGTATTTACCTCACAATGGGTTTTGGTATTGACTGCTGTTTTAGATGAGTGTGATGATCGATGGGTTCAGGATAGTCCGCTTTGGATTGAATCTGAATCCTATTTGATGAAGTGTGGCTTTGGTTGATTGCCAGGACTTCAATTTTGGCCATCTCTTAGAGTGTGTGATTTAATGTGCTTAAATGTTCCATAAACTTGGCTGTAGAATGTGAGGCATTGTTAAAAAAATTCCTTGCATAGTACCTATGATCTAGCTTACATTTTCTTGCTTTGGAGTTCAAGTATTAATTATGACAGTATTGTTTCAACAGGCAGACCTTAGCAAACCAGAAACAATGCCAGCCACCTTGGTGAGCATTCACACCATAATTGAGTGTGCTACCAGATGTCCAGAAGAACCCATAAAAAAGGGTAAGATTGTCTACTTCCACCACCTATAAACGTACCGAGAATTTTCTTTGGGATTAAAAATTACAGAAAACAAATACTTTTAGACTTTTCTTTCCATCTCCTTCATAACAAATGGAGCTGTTGAAGATTATTGATTGGCTCCATAAAGGCATGATCATATAACTTTTATCTAGGCTTTTATTTTTCAGTTGAATCAACAGTTGTAACTTGTCTTTGTCCTGATTATCTAGGGTTTATTAGTCATGTTTCATATCGATGGTTGGTCAAATTCCTTTTGATGATTATGACTTCTATACCGACTATCCTAAAATTGTAAAATACCAGTTATTACATGCATGATTTATCGTAAGTCTTTTCGGAGTTTTATGTATTTGTTACCTGTTCCTTAGTTGTTAACACGGGTATTCCTTTTATTTATTTTTATTATAGTTATCACCTCTAGTGCTTCATGTAGTCCATTGTTCTGTTTAGGTAGACTGGAAAGGAAAAGTTGCTCTCATACAAAGTGCAAAGGCAATGAGAACCGAGAGATATGTGTTCTATTCCATCCACAACTGTGACAAGCATCCTGAAGTTCCACTGATGGAGATCAAGTACTGCACCTAGAAGTTCATTAAGGGCTCAGGCCTCAATCATGTCGTCATCCGTTTTACACGTTTCATGCAAGTAAATTCAATGAAACTGAAACTTCTTGTTCAGGATCTTGTTTATGGAGAAAAGTTCATTACTTCATTTGTAGGCCACCATTTAGACGTTTTTTTTTGTTGATTAGACCGCTGTCTCCTGATCATTTTCTCTATGGTGCATACAACAATTTTATTCCTTTACCGTTTGGTCCGTTTCCCCTCCTTCCTGAATGGAGAAATGGAAAGTTCAATTTTATAGTATATTTTGCAAGTACTGGTTCCTTGAGAACTAAGATTGGTTCTTTCACTCAACCATACATGGTTAGAGGAAGGGTGTAGTTTGGTGTAACTACTTATGAACCAAAACATTTACTAACATCCTCTCTAGATATAGGTGCCAAATTGTTTACATGCTATAAATTGTACATGGAGTTGTTTCTTAGTTTGATGCCATATCCAGTATATGTTAAACTGTTTAATGCACTTGAATTGCTTACATCGAGACCTAGGTTCATCATCATGCTGATTTCTTAAAGGCGGGCACATTCCATTTCAGATGTGTAAATACTAAATCTGTTTCCATAATTTTGCAGGATATAGCTTGATTGGCATTCATTGCTTGATGCAACAAGAAAGTTAATGGGAAGCTTCTCACATTTGCTGGGCCCGTACGTGGACAACCCAAGAGGTAGCATAGTTTGCATTTTAGATGTCGAAGATTGTACCTACAATTGTTCAGTGACTGCTTTCTCGTTACTACGACTATTATAACCCATCACTACTAGAGTTGATAAGTTGATGATTGTTTTACACTTGCATCCCTCTTAAGAGTTATTTCATATAAAAAATACATTCTTGTTAGTAAGTAATTACATTGTGCAAGAGGCTTGCAGGGCAAGATGCAAATGTAACTACAGTCCAGTCTCTGTTCTAAGATTCACTCGCTACTTGACTATGTTTTTTGAATGGATTAATGATGTTGCTGATAGATTGGCATTTTCAAAGGTAGTAAAACCAAGTCATTACTTCTTCCGTGTTGAGTAATTCAGTGAATTTCCAGGAAACATGATTACTTACTATCTTCTATTTGGGTTTTCTTAAAATAGCCCTAACATGCTTGATTATGAATGAAATAACTATTCTCGGGATAAGAACTGTTTTTTCATGTAATGAAGCTCAATATGTTTTCTTTATGTCTTAATCCATTTGACTGACTGTATGCAGTACTATGCACAATCAAGAAGGCTAATCTTTATGCATGTGGGACATATATAGGTTCTTTCAAGTGATGCAGTATTCTCTGTACCAATGACTGAGACGTACCAACTTCTTGGTGCAGGCTTACTTCAAAAGCACATTGAAGAAACAGAAAGATATCAAAGGCAGTCCAAGAAATCAGACTTTTACATCTGAAAGGAGGATCAGTATCTTCTCTGTCAATGAAGCTAATGTGAAAAGAGGAAAACACCTTAGAGGTATGCCTTTATTTACTCTCCATTGAACATGCTTGTATGACCATTCATCCATGCACAATATTGGTTGTGTTTCTATTTCCCCTCTGAGTGCATCCATGTATAAGCAAATGCTGTGGCTCCAACAATGTGCTTGAGGTGATTGACATTTTGACTGATGGTGCAAACTGCATAGTGTTTCAATGCATGCATGTGCAACTCATTCACATTGCTTTAAACTCTTGCATCCATGACAGCCCACAACCACAGTAGAGCCCATTGATAGGTTGAGAGGCAAAAGTGGCAATTTGGGTGGTGTCTGAGAAACCTCTTTTTGTAGGACTCTTCCTCAATGGAGGTTTTAAAGTTCCACAGATAATTACTATGTGGGCCCCAAATGCCAACTCAACCATTACCAATTTGTGTATCTATATACACATATAGAATAACAATCATGTAAAAACGTATTCTTAAAATACAAATTAGAAACCACCTCCTACCATTGTAGATTAAACATCTCATTAATGACACATTTGAATTTATAATTATGAAAATTATTTAAAAAATCAGGAAACCATTGATCCATAGTTTTCAACTGCTAGTATGCACACATGTTAATTTGGTATACTCCAAAACCTTCATGTACTCTGTCTCTTTCCAACTCACTTTCTGGGGTTTCTATTTGTGTGATTTGTTTGATGTCACTCACAATGTCACATGCTTGCAGTGTACCATATTCAACTAAGTTAGTACACAAGTCAACAAAACTATATCAATGAGGTGTTCCCAATTAATATTGGTTGTATTTATGCATCATGGTGAATTTTGTACGTATTAAATTCAGTTTCGTATTAATTAAAACAGCTAGTCAGACTTTTTCTAACATGAAATATGGTCGTTTCTTCTACGAGGTTACGGGTTCAAATTAAACTCCCTTATATATAGTACTTGTTTCTGAATAAAAAATAAACTCGTGATAAAATAATAGTTCATTTTGAAAAGGAAACATAAAAAAGCAAGTGTAAAGAAACCCTTAAAAGAAGGAGAGAGTTGAAAGATCACCTAACATTCCTTCCAACAAAATGTGATGGCATGCAGTTTTGCAGCAACCCTATGCTAACTCCAATGAAATTGGTTTCTGCAGAGAGAAAGTGAAAGGTGATAGTTTTAGTTATTTTCTCTATTGTCTGAATTTGTATACTTCTCTTCAACAGATTTATTTTATTCTCTTAACTGTTACTTAAAAAAGAAGCCATGCATGCATATAATATACATTTATATGTATGAATATGACACGATGACATTGTACATGCATGTGTATTAATATTAGGCTATACTATGTCGCATGGTCACAAACTCAAAACCCAGTTCTTAGAAAACTCATGGTAGCAAATCAAACTTATAAATAGAGGTAATTGCATTAAACTACCCTTTTGAATTGCCCGTCTATGGAAAACTACCTTACTACCCTTTTGAATCGTCCACTTATAGGAGATAAAATGACTATTGCACGGAACATAGAGTTTGTTTCTTGACTCAAATGAATCGCGAAAATAAGCAAGAAGTTCAGATCATAATTGATTTCAAATAAAAAAAGGTAGTTTAAAATTTACATTTAACGAAAAAGTAGTTTCTCGGAGTGGACAATTCAAAAGGGTAGTTTTAAGCAATTACCCCTTATAAATATTTGAATAGTTATTTTGAAAAATCACAGGCACACAAGCAGTTGAAAATTTGAATCAAACATTGAAGATTGTGAAGAAAAAAGAGATTGGCAAATAGTCAATGCAGTCCTCTATTGGTAGGGTTGGTTTAAACAAAACCACTCACAAAGCAATAGCAATTAGTGCATAAATTAACTGCTAATGCATGTGAAGCAACAGTACTAAATCCGTACCGTGGCAGCTTAGGTTTGCAGGATTAGCACATGATGATGGTACCAAAAAGGGCAGCATCACATGTTTGAAGCATTCAATTATTATTATTTGATTAAAACATATAGACCTTCTTTGACTGCATCAATGGAGTATCTGTTGGGATGATTCTCTCAATGCACTACATTATATGCTTGTAGCATACCTACCTACCACCTATACTTACACTTAGTTTTGCCTCTTAATACTCCATTAATTATTATTATTGTTGTTGTTGTTCATCTCTCTCCATCTAATTTTATATCAGGAACATATCTCTCTAACCAATAATGCAGAGACAAAGGCAACACATCGGATTCTTGGACATGGAGAGAGAGAAAGTGGTGCAGTAGTGAGGATTGCCATGCCAAGCCAAGAAGTAGATTTGATCAATTCTCTAATGGATCGGTTCAAGAACGTGGACTAGAAAAATAACTAATACTCTATTAAGATGCCTCGAATGAGATGCCCATAAATGGCATTTTCTTATAAACATATTTGTTTGATAAATTATACAAACTACAAGAGTTATTTATTGGTTTGGTGTATGTGTGTACTGTTTTGAGGGGAAATCACTATTTACAATTTACATGATTCTACTATGTAACATGTAATTTGTGTTTGTTACAATGGTTATTATTTTGGATGAGAACTTCAGATTTTGGGGTCACGTAAGTATCATGTGAAGGGTAGTTTAGTGGTTTTATTAAAAAAAAAAATTGCATTACATGAGACTCAAGTGACCTCAAATTCAGACTTTTCTTATGAATCAACACAAACACAAAATATGTGATTAAGATAACACATGTAATTATATATCATAATTATCTCTTGTTTGTACTTTGATAACAAATGAAAACACGCCCTTATGATAATAACTCAAGTGTCTTAGCTGTTCATTGCCAGACAATAATTCTATCTCTCCCCCTTTCTTTCTGTTAATCAAAATAATTTGTGTACACTGCACATACAAAAAAACAATGAATGCAAGGTTGTGCCCACTTGTACCTTGCATGTGTGTTTTTGTTTTCTGCTTCCCATTGTTTAAGGTTTTTCATACATAAAATAAAAATGATGGAATAATTTCATTCGTAAAGTTTTAATTTTATACTTTACATACAAATGAGTGATTCGTTATGACTCATGTAGAAATTTAATTTTATAAAAGAAAATAACCATATCAAACTATATTAATGCTGTAATCATAAAAACCGACCTGCCATATAGTTTTTCGAATTTCATGCTTGCCAAGAAGAACAATGATTGAGTTAATTAATAATAATACATGGCCTGTCTGCCTGGTGGAGTTTGTTCATCTCTCTCTGTTCCATTTTAATGACATGACAGAGAGCTTGTTGATTGTTTACTTGTTGTAAGCTGAGACAATTGTTGGTCACTTGGGATTTTAAGATTTGTTGCAGCCTCTCTTCTGTGTATTATTTGTATTGTTCTTACAACTGGGACCATTTTCATTCATATTTACGCACTTTTCAACCAATAGGGACCACCCAAATACTTGTGTGACATCAATGATAGAAATAAATTCGAGTTTTTTTTATCGAAATTCCGACTTATAATGATCAGGTCTCTCAAACACATGCACTGGGCTATATACAGTCCGAAATTATTATAAATGTCGTATTTCTCAAACCTTAAGCTCGAAATCCATATTGTATGTCTGAACGAATGACTTTAAAAACTCTTACAAGAACCATTATTGTCATTAGGCTCTTTTTTTTTTTTGAGTAGAGACGTATGGTTAAGTAGCACTGCCCAAATAAAAACAAGTGAAAACGACTTGGGATGGCATTTAATTCTTGGTTGGTACTCCTGCAATCATAATATTCCATCTTTGACTCGTCTTCTTGTACTGTAAATAACTACTTTAGTTTGTGAGGTAAAATTACTTTAAAACCTGTTTAAATAACTTGTGTCGAATGAAAAAAAAAAGTGTCATCCATCTAATTGTGCTAAAATAATAGTGGAAGAAACATCTGCCTTATTCGTATTCGATTTAATTATTTTATTTATGACATAATTATAAGATAAAAAGATATCATTTATCCGAAACAAAAGCAATATCATCAATAATTGCTGGACAGTCACCAATAACATATCTCTTAAGTATTCATGGCAAATTAATATAAAGTTGGTTCTATGTTTGTGGTCCATCACCTTATACTCTCTTACATGATGGCAACTATTTAACTAAGCTTCATAATTCCAAGGTAAGCACACTAAAATATTATAGAGTTTATTAACTTTTTATCAAAATATTAATAGACCAAGAACAATAGTAAAAATTTGTATTTTAAATAATTTTGGAGTATCTTTATCTATATGAGGAAGTGTTTTACATTAGTTCGTGAATGTGATTGATATTTTAAAGTGCAATACACAGATCTGTTAAAGTCAAAGATGACTATATATTACACGAGAAACAAAACTTTACTGTCGATATTTTTTGTATCAACTTCGTGGAAGACGAACAAGAGAAATGAGACAGAGATGGGGAAGGATCAAGAAATGCATTTGGACTTACATGCAGAAGAGTGTGAGCAAGGCTATTTCGGTAATTATAAAGACTAAGACACACCCAGTTAAGCACGTCTCGTACGTTCCTACGTTGTTGTCTTTATTTAATGTTGCATATTCAAGTGTTTCTTTCCCGTATACGAGAATACGAACGAGGAAGATGTAGATGGTCAATGCCCGAACGTGACTTTTACTAATGTTGACGTCTTCAAGTCTCTATTTGGAAATTTCGTTTTAGAAGAACCGTTTTCGATCCGCTTACTTAGACTTTTTTTTTGTTCTCCCCCAAATACCCTTTCCCTTGGTACAATACCGAATTTAAAATCTAATAGAAACACATGGTGGAACATTATTCACATTTTTAATTTCATATTTATTTATAGTGAAACCAAAGTTTATTTATGGATCATTTATGTTTTAGTAATCATAACATGTTATTACGTAAATTTCTGTTCTATTTAACTTGGTTTTTAGATGTTTTAATCAATCTCTTGTAAGCTGGTATTATCTTAAAATAAATTTGTTATTGTTAGTCTTATATCAAAACAATGTAAGTAAAAAAAATGGATTAATAATTAAGTTTGAACATTTATTCATCTTTTTTTGAAAAGACATTTATTTATCTTTTTAATTTTTCATGTAAGTCAAAATTTATCATATTATCAAAGTTTAATTGATCTCTATTTATATTTTTGTATGCAATTCTATTTTCAATATAATCTTGTGCACTTCATATAGATTAATTTAATAGGAAGCTGAACTTCTAATCATCAATTTAAATTTTTAATGGATCATATTTAAACAAAAAAACAAGGAGAGCATTCATGGGGATATGAGATTAAAATAAGCTAAAGAAAGCCAACAAGAATTGAACAGACAACATTTGTTAGCCAAAAGGGTCAAAATTACGTGGCTCTGGTGGTGACTGGCATAGACCTTCCTGGGTATGAGATTTACAGCTGCTGGGTCACATCACTCATCACTCATGCCTCTTGTCAATATCATGATGTTTTTTTTAGGTACATTTGGAATCATATTTTTTCCCCAAACTATTTTCTCCTTATACCCATATAATTACATTATAGATCCACTCCAATAATAATTCCCCAATTCCAAAACCATATGTCAAACCACAAATGTCAAACTAGTGACTATACATCCCTACAGAATCATCACTTATAAAATATATTTGAAAGGTAGATAAATAATAAGAAAAAATACAAATAAATGTTTTAAATCTTATACTTTTTTATATACTAATTTCTATTATTTATATCAACCAAAAAATCTACAGTAAAACCTCTATAAATTAATACTCG
>JAYMSW010001205.1:0-17441 GCA_036897725.1 Erodium texanum | reverse complement strand
TCTTAGATTGTGCTCAGAGAGAAAGTAAACTTTGCCGTGATGTTATTTCCATATTTTAAAATGAGAATCTTAAAACCAGTATTTTTTTTTTATTATTAACATGTGAAATAGTTCTCATTGCAAGAAATTTTTCATCCAAGAGTCCAAAGTTTTCACTAAGTTGCACTATACTTTTTTATAGCAAGCCCATTTTCATTAAAAGTATGAACTGGTTTTCATTGGGTTAAGGTTCAGTTTTCACAAGCTAAGCAGTACTTTTTTTTGTTTCAAGCTCAGGGTTCTAAGCATTAGTTAATCACTTGATCCACAAAGATGACTAGTGCACACCTCTTTTATGGTGTGACCTATAAATTGTTAAATACCATTAGAATTTATATAACACATTGTCTTGTCTTGGAACCTATTAGATATTGTGTTGGAACCTATATCAATACAACATACGATAGGTTTCAATACAATAGTTCAAACAAGTTCCAACACAAGTTACTATAAAATTCAACCCACACTATAAGCTGTAACAACTTGTAATTTGCTATACAAGGAGATGTTCGCTCTAAGTTAGTATAATGGGAACAGCTTAAAATGCGCAATGAAAATTGTTGTGTAACTCAACAAATAATTGAACATAAAACCAACAAAAATTAACACAAACTTCTTTCACATTCTATAATGAAAGTTTTGTTGCAGTGGAAACTTATTCACACTAATAAAAAAAATAGGAAAAAATTCATAAAGTTAATGTGTAAATTATGACCTATCTTCATAGAACCACTTTAAACTATCGATTCATTCACAAAATTACAGTGAACTTGTTTTAAAGCTCGTCTGTTATAACTCTATTAACTTTGCTATGAAATGTCCAAACTACCATTGTACGGGGAAAAAATGATAATTAACAAATAGAAATTAGTTGAAAGTTCATAGAAAAATACAAATAAAATATATTTTGAAAAACAAAACTAGTTATAAAATTGTAAAAACTAAAAATTAAATTAAAAAATTATAATAATTGTAGGACTTAATTTTTTAAAGTAATTTTAAAATAAAAAGCTTATTATATCTGTAAAGTAGATTAAATAAGAAAATAAAAGAGAATGATGATGCATGCTGACGTCATCGTCGACTTCCCCAAATTACCGGCAATAGACGCGGAATCAACAACGTTTTCCGCAAGGGTTCAGGTGATGATGCCTGAATGATTTTCACCCGACAACAGCTCTGCGACCCGGCGTTGCATTCCAGATTAAGATATGGCTCCTCAACGATCTATTTTCGATCTCGACCCGCCCTTTTAGATCTGGTTTCTCGAAACCAGATCTACGCGACGAAGGTCCAACAGCGGCGAGGTCAACTGCGTTCTTGTCCTACTTCTTTGCCTTCCAACTGAAACAACGATGTAGAGGCCGTCCGAGAAGACACAGTCATCACCGGATGTTCTGTTGGCCGGAGTTCGGGGACTATGAACCCAACCCCAACTATGTCACCGTGAACGAACAAGACAAATCCGAAATCCCCAACCCAATCCCTAAAACACCGAACCCAACCCCAACCAGTCGTCAAACCTACCAGAGATGCATCATGTGAGTTCGCAAGGATTAGAACCGCACGGAGTCGAGTTAGAGTTGCAACAGTTCGTTTTCTTTTCTTTTTTTAATTGTTTTTCTTTTCTTTTATGAATTTCCAATTACTTTCTAATATTGATTTTTATTTTTCATTAATATTGATTTTATTTTTATTTTTTATTAACATTGATTTTACCATAGCAAGGGCAGTTTTGGTATTTTGAGAAATTTAAAGGTCACATGCCTTGCATGTGACCGAAAAATTGATTTTTTTTTTCCTGTTAGTTTTAACGGTGTTAGAGTTTTATGAACTTTAAAAAAAAGTTCACCGTAGTCATATGAACGAATCGATAGTTCACAAAAGTTTTATGAATTTTTCGCTAAAAAGTATGTCGGACAATTGTTACACTCTTAACGAAAAAAATGTCTCGGTAGAAACTATTCACACTTTAATAAAAGTTAACAGATTCCTCCGTTCTCATTTGAAGAGCGCATCTAACCAAAACTCATCCATGTATTAATATGTAAAAAAAATTTTAAAAAAAATGGCCCTAGAATGCAAAATTTTATACCCATATCGATTGCTATTGTGTTTGTTAATAGAACTTTGGTAATCTAATATAGGGATCTTGGTTGAATGCAAAGGGTCAGATGTTGGAGTTTTGGTGTGCGGACCGAGGAAAATACGACATGAAGTGGCGTCGTCTTGCTTAACTCAACACCTAACATTTGAGTAAATCAGTTTTAACAATATTCTCATACTTCTGATGTTTCTGTCAATGTTACTTCATCTGTTCAAGTAATTATGTGTTTCAAATATTTTATATTAATTTGTATTATGTTAGTAAGTATTACCGATACTTAATTGCTTTGGGAAACTTGGGCCCAATGATGATAACTCCCTAGTTTCCTTCCTAAGCAGCTGTTACAGTAACAGTAAAAGCACACATCCAATCCATAATGAAGAATTGAATTGAGTTGAATTGACTTGGCTTGAGTTGAGTTGAGTTGAGTTATTACATACTACACCTGCTGTCTCTTACTGAGGAATGGACTTGAACTATTTAATTCCAAATCATCATTCATTTTGAACTTTCTTTCCGGGGCTAATGGGGTGAGACCAGAAACTGCAAGCATGCATTTTCCGACAAGAAATCTGGAAGTTCAATATCTGCAGGATCCGTCACAGGAATCGCCATATCTATATCTTCCGCAGAAAATGGGACGCTGCAGTGCACAACCAAATGGAATTCCACTAAGTTAAATCAATCTTGTTGGGGGAAATTAATTAATTACTTTATAATTACCTGAGATCATCATCCAGCAGGAACGAATTTGAGGCTAAATTCTGACTGTCCTTGTTCAAGACCTCCCTCATTTGAGCTACCGCCTGCCGTTAATAGCCAATTAATTATTATCTTTAGAAGAAAAAGAACTAACCAAACACAACAGAAAGTGTAACTTGCCTCATTTGACACACTCTGAGTGCCATACTTGTCATCCCAGTACATAGTACTGATTCTGTATATTTGCCTAACCGTCAATGACTGCATGCATGCAGGAGTTCCTTAAAAATTATTTTCTGACATTGCATTAACAAAATATTTTCCAACTTATTTTTTCCATACGTACCAGACAGATCCATCCTGATCTCCTCCAAAGATTTTTTCCTCTTCTGATGTATAACCTGAATGAATAAACAAACGGCATGCTTTTATGCTTAGTAAGTAAGAGATTGATAGATTGTTTACGACTCTACTCACTAATTAATTAACATTATCATACCAGGAAACCAACAGCCTGTCTTATATAATTCAGCTCATACCAAGAGGTTCCTGCAAACTACAACTTATAACGGTTGGTTCAGACTAAAAGTATCAACAAGGAGACCCTATGCATGCATGTCAAACAACCCAAAAGTATCACAAACACAAACCAAACTCTGTTAAAGCCCCATGTATTTACCTCCTCCTTTGCGCCAACAATCCATTTCTCCAGTTCAGCGAGACCAGATCTCACATATTCTCCATTTGCGAATGTACAACATTCACGCCGCAATAGAAGACTGGGAAGAAAACTTCATTTCAGTGCAGAACATATGCAATTGACACTCATGCAACATCAAACTTTAGTTCACTTGCCTGTTGAAAAGTGATATATTCATGAATGAGAACACCTGGGTAACGAGCTTCCGGATGAAAAAGGAAGGTACCTAAGAGAGCATATATTTTAGGTTAGGTCAGGCAAAAAAAAAAAATATCATGTCATAACTAGGGCTGGAATAGCAAGAGTCTGTTCGCAAATGACATTTGTTTATTACACATGCCAAGGATCCGGCTACAGGGCTTCTGAAAACCAAACACCCACCCCACCATTTAAATAATGTATGATTAATCAATCAATATTAAAATCATGCACAGGAGACATGCTCGTAGAGAAATAATAAATTCCAACACAAAACAATTCAAATAGTACATATTCAGAAAAATACAACTTCAATAAAGGAACAGCATACTTGATTTTGACGCAACCGAGTCATAAGAGAATCCAAAAAATTGATGATGCTGTTCCATTGACTAGAAGGTAACTGCTGTGGTATGCTACTAGATGACTTTCCTGCATGTGATCTCGCAGTTTTCGGAGCCTTCAAAATTATAGCACCATCTCATTATCTAGTCCACTTAAAGTGGAGATAC
Source organism: Erodium texanum (assembly GCA_036897725.1). Taxonomy (NCBI): domain Eukaryota; kingdom Viridiplantae; phylum Streptophyta; class Magnoliopsida; order Geraniales; family Geraniaceae; genus Erodium; species Erodium texanum. Next base: position 13,183 of record JAYMSW010001205.1, on the reverse strand, counting down.
ATGCCAGCAAATTAGTGTATACAACAATATTGTTTTCAAACATAACACTAATCGGGTAGAAACTAACTTCGCAGATAAAGCATGCATACATATACACAGTTTTACAAATATCCTGAGATAAACAAACCAATGAAAACAAATCTGGCATTCTAGCCTGATCCATTCATGGTTCCAAGGTCCTACTGGCTCGATCCACCATGATTGGTTAAAATGTACCTCCTTTCCCATTGTGAGCAGTATATACAAAGCATGTGCTTACACTGGTCCTAAGCGTAGGAGTCCTATGATAATTACAGATCACGATGAGGCCTACCTCTTATTACTTGCTACTAACTCCATAATCTAGGTGGGCTCTTCTGGTTCGCCCTAGCTGAGCCCACTGAACCATTTTTTCTATATACCCAGGCTCTACTGGGTACCCCCACACTCCTAGGTAGAGCCCATGAGCTCTACCTGGGACCCAACATGATGACTCGGGGAGAAGAGAGTTCAAACTTCTGTTCACCAAGACAATAAACCGCAAAGAATAAAATTTGGATGAGGCATTGAAGAACAGGTGCATATATAAGAGATCTAGATCAGTAATAATAGCAGGACAATTGATCACTGAACATACTTCTATATCCTTGAAACTGTCATGCCATAATATGCTAAGCACCCAAACCAGGAAAAAGGGCAGCAAAAATAAATAATAGAGTTTCTCTGTTGGTTTTATTACACTGGATTCCATGCAATTTCCAGATACAGAGCAAAGAAGAGAACATAACCAAAGATAACAAAAAGGACTTACCTGGATGCATAAACCTAGAAGAGGTGATAGTTCTTTCTTTAAATTGTCACGAATCAAGCCAAAAATCTTTTCAACACAAGCAGTCAATTGCTGTTTGAACAGTATGGCTGGATATCTTGCTTCTACATGTGACACACTATCCTCATATCCACCATATTTAAATGAAGATTTAAGACTCTGTTAAGTTTAACAAGAAGAATTAGCTAGGACTCATGAAAATTGTTCAGCTACATAATATAAATAAAGACGAGACAAGTAAACAGGATAGTTAATGCAATAAATAGTAAATGCAAAAATGATAGGAAGTGTACAGATTCAACAACCAATACATGGGTACTTAACCCAGAAGAGATATATGTTAATGTTTTCTACAAAAAAAAAATACATAGCTAGAGATATGCAATATAACCATGGGAAAGAAACATTCTAGCCATTCAGCCTTTCTGGATTTCCAGGAGGAGGGCAGAAAAGTCGATTGGGAAAAATTGCTGGCCATAACATTGAGGCAGATTATCAAAATATTGCAACAGAAAAGAAGAAAGCCAGTATATATGCAAATTGCTGGTCTTTCTGTAATACTAAGATTACAAGATGTGAAGGAAATGATGTTAATGAAAAAATAATCAAGAATATATGCAAATGGAGACAAGTCCATCCAACTTGATTGATTATGTATATAGATGAATTATGACAAAGCCTAGAGAAAGAAACTGGATAGCCCTTTTCATCAGGTCTGCGGTGTCCCAATAGAGACAATGATGTTTCACGCATCAACTAATAACATTAGAAAATAGTTTAGATAAACCTTTTTAAAAAAAGATATAATTACAAAAAGAAGAGTAAAATCCATTTTTTTTTTATGTACGTATAATTCAAAACTTTCAATCCGATATAGCACTTACTAGTGCAATTCTCCCTGCGATTCCACCAGATCCTGCAGACCGTTGACTAGCCGAGCTTAAGAAACAATTTGATCGCAAATTTCTCTGCAGGAGACATACTAGTGCAGAGGCATTGGATAGCCAATATGGCAAGGTAACTTTCTCATCCCCAACCTGAAACCATTACGTTAAAAAACATTCATATTTTGTCAATAACATGCATCTAAAGCAAACAATTATTGCCATGAATGTCAAAGAGAGTAATGACCTTCAATGCATTATTAACTCCTTCAATTATGTAGTCAAATATAGCCGTCCGCTCAGACTCAAAGGCACGCCAGTGATAAAGACATTTATATATGATGCAAGCTGCCAATGGTTTGCCATCTCTGAATCCTAAATCTTCTTTGATACACCTGGAGACAATTTCATACTTATCCTGCATATTTAAAGAACAAATAAACACTATTAAATCTTCTTTGATACACCTGGAGAAGATTTTAAAACTTACCCTATACAATTAAAGAACAAATAAGCACCCTAATACGAAACTTCGAAGAATGATAGAAATTAACCTTGGTATCTAAACCACTATCTATTTCACATGTAATAACGCATAGTCAGTCAAAGGTAATCATGAATGGCAAAAGCCAACCTGGTTCCTCTCCATTGTTAGCTTTGATCGGCGTGAGTCTGAAAAGCTGTGTGAAGGCACAGTAAGCTTTGGAGGCGAGGGTGATTCCTAAAACAAAAAGAATTACATGAAAACTCATGATATAATAGGGTGGAAGAAAAGAAGAAGAAATCCACAGAAATGCCTTACATAGCCAGACATCTGGTCAGCATAGGGAAGAGAAAGTAAAGAATAGTGTTTCTGTCCAAAAAATAATATTGTATTTAACCATGTACTCAACTATGCATCAGTTGCCGCCCTCATCATATGGGGAAAAAGAAAGCGAATGTGATATACAATCTCGCACACATAAGTATGTATATCTAACAAAAATATAGGCATCAACTTACCTCTGTCAATGTCTTTGCAATATCATGATGGTTGCTTTTTGCCGAAGCACATGATTTTCATTCTCTGTCAGTGCGAGTTTCTCCTGAAGGCTAATTAACAGACAACATACACAGTGAGTCAATACGTTGCAGCAAAAACATGCGATAAACTAAATAAACATGTTTAAAGAGGTAAGTTAAAAAGTCAAAATTAATGTAAGATTGTAGCTTTATTTTTTGTTGTATCACTGACTTAATTATGAGCTACCTTTATGTAGAAAGGAGTTCATCAAAGTCACTTGACCCCACCATTTTATTTGAGAGAGAGAGATAGAGGTCCAACAAGAATTAGAAGAGAGGCCCAACAAGAGTGGGAGAGAGAAGCCCAACAAGAGTAGGAAAAGTAAAGGTGGGTAATAACACCGCTGCTGGGGCTCGAACCCTAGTCCCTAGGACCAGAGTTCAAGTGTTTAACAACTAGGCTACACAGCTTTGGTAATGTAAGATTGTAGCTTTGATAACAAAAAAGTTGATGAACACTGCAGCATTAATTTCCAGTTCCAATATAGACTTCTAAGATCATGGCGAAGACAGCAATATATGCTCATGTAGGAACACTAATTCAACAAATGTATTAGAACACTTCAATAATAAAACTTATAATAGAACTTGCTTATGTTGAGCTACATGGGAAAATATCTAATTTAGTGATAGTTCTTAATTAAGTACAATGAAAGACCACCCATTTATACAGGGGATTGTTTTGCACTGACAGGAAACAAACTAGAAATAGGTAATTAACTAGGAATAAGGATAAACTAGAAATGATAAATACTTCTAGCACTAAACTTCACGTGCAAGCCGGATAACACAAGTTTTGCATGTGGGATAAGAATCAAGTTTCACACTTCAACACTCTCCCTCACGTGCAGGGCTGGACTTCTACTAGATATTTTTATTTGTTGATGTTGGCATCTCCTCCCCGTTTGATGAATACAGCAGATGGATTGCTAACTTTTCCTACAGACGACATCAAGTGTTATCACGAGAGAGCTAGATGGCCAGACATAGATCATTCGATGATAAATGATGTATGCTCAACACAATATCCTTTATAGGCGGAGGAACTGTCTCGTCTCTCTGTGTCTACCTCGCCTAGATCTCTTAGGGTGAGAGGGTTTTAGGAGTAGAATACATGCGATCCCTTTCTTAATGGAAGGAAACCCTATTGGTTTAGGGTGTTGAGGTGACACGTATACGGGACAACAGCTGGATTCGTAGATGGCATATGGGATGCCAGACCCAGTTCAAGTGGGTAGGTGAATGGCACTTGGTCTTTTAGGGCTCTGATGACGGGGAGGAATATATGTATGCCTGAAATTGAAATCTGATTTGTCAGTATGCTGTTTGGTCAATTTACACAAGAGAATACAATTGTTTCAGCTGCTGGGCATGGATGGGTTGATTTGGACTCCTGATCTCGTCTAGAAATTCAAGAGGCTTTATCACAACTCTGTTGTAGGCCTTCCTTTGAAATGTAGATAGAGGTTATATGCATATAACAGATAGTGAATAATTCAATGTAGGTGAAGGCCTATGATGTACATCATTTGTCTTCGCCACTGACAAGAATTAAAATGATGGGTGACCCAGAAAAACAAAATCAGGAAGGGGTCATCCATGAGAAAACCGGAGAAACATTACCTTTGCACATCCAGTTGAAGCTGAGAGCACTTCTCTTCAGTTTCATGTAATTTCTCAATTGTGTCATCATTATCTTTATGAGCCTTGATAAGCTTATTTTCAAGAACTGAATTCTTCATTTCCAAAGTAACCATCGAAGTCTGAACAAAGAAATAATTTGAAGCGGATGAAGAAAACGGAAAAACATAGATGTAAATGCTTAGGAGCGGTATTCTTCCTTGGCTCATATGACAACATAAAAACTCTTTAACGTGAAAAGAGAGCAAGTTCTCCTTGACTGCAACACTTCCAGAATAACTATTTAAGCTTCTGGAAAATAGATTTATTGAGGATGAGGAACCATAAATAAAACAATGATCCAAATCATATTTACCTTTAGTAGCACATTTTCCTTTCTCAATTCAGCCACGGCAACAAGTTCTCTTTCCAAAGAAGATTTTTCTTTCAAAGATATACTAAGTGTTTGTGCAGCGCTGCATTCTTATTGGATTCGGCATCTAACTCGAATTCCAAATGTTCCATTGACTTCTGAAGCTTTGAAATTTCTACTGACTTGACCTCTTCATTGGAAACCTGTCCTCAGGACTACCAACATTCAGCACAGACCTCTCCAGCAGGCAAATGCATACAACTACATATATGCTTCTTTATGAATTATACCAATGTCTACTTGATGAAGTTGCTAAGTGTTTGGGTCTTTGGCCCAACGGCCAGGGTTCAAACCTGGTTGGCAGCAGTATTGTTGAGAATATATAAAAAGTTGGTTCTAATACAGCAGATGCATAAAATGAGTACGTACAGAAAAGATTAAGTGCATATTCTATTTGGGGGAAGTACATTTTCTAGTATACTTAAATTACACACTCATAATATATTAAGTGTGCCCTCGGATCACCCAAAACAATGGCCTAGGTTAGTACTCACTTTACATCTAAGACTTCGTACACATTTGATCCGACCTCTATATAAACTCACGAATGGTTGGTTATATCTGACAAAGTGATTCTTGATAATGTTCTAAAGTGAAGTAATAATTATGTATATACATAAAAAATCAGGCACGGGAATGCAATAACAGAATGAGAATACCCGGAATTTTGAAACAGTTATGTATTAACATATATGCATTGATAGCATATATGCAAGTGGGAAGTGCTGCATCGTGAAGTACATCATCATAAATCAACTGCATGATTCAACAGTTTACATAATAAGACACATTTCATTTGAAATGCAGCTGAAAGGTCAAAATCACTAAGGCAAGTTAAGCAATTTATCAGCTAATAGATTGAAACAGTGAGTCATCCACAACTTACAAGTAAATAAACCACAACTTGTAGATAGTTATTTGAGGGCAGAACAATCCAACATCAAATTTAGGACAAACGATTAAAATGCTTCTTAGAAAAACCATCACAAAATTATGACAATGAACAGCTTACTCGTATTCTTTTCTCTAGCTGCAACCACCATGAGAGTTCTTCTAGCTGTTTCTCAAGTTTAGACTTAGCTAAACGTAAGGCACCAGTTTCATTAGCCTCCTGTTAAAAGTGGACACATAAATAGGGTGATGGTCAGAAACAAATTAGATGGATACCAACAAACCCCATATGCCAAAAAGAATTACAACTTGAAATGCATTTTCTCACTTGTTGAAGTCTCCTAAACTCTCTTTTTGCCAGTTTCCTTCTCCAAAGACATTGGACTGCTATTATAGAAGCTTGATACTGATGGAAGGTTGCTCGGAATTTGTGAAGTCTCCAACAAGCCTATTTATCATTGACAGAAATAATGCAACCAACAAATTACTGACAGGCATGGTCAAACAGAACATCAAGGGAAAACGTACATCATAATATCTTATGACACAAACATTAGAATAAAACAGGAGCCCTATGTCTACTTGGCCATGTGGTTAACTGTTTGGGTCATTAGCCCAAGGGCCATGGCTCAAATAGCTGAGAGAAAAGAAAAGAAAAGAAAGAACCCAATTCGAATGTGTAACACACACAAACACAATATAGCCATTATCATAAAATTTGAACCAAACCAGCAATAAGGATTAAAAAGAGATGAAATTGGTAAGAGACAAAACACAACCTGAAGGCCTAAAATAACAGGGAAAAACATGCCTAATACTGCCTGGTCAGTTTAAGAGTCATTTTCACCTCCTAAAAATCAGTGCAAATGCACTTCAATTATTTGTTTTAAATTATATTCCTTGGTATACGAAAAAATCCATTCTGCCCAAGTTCTCATTAAACAACTAATTAGTGGCAAAAGATAGCATTTCTGGTCAGACAACATAAGATAAATATTTTGTTAGATCTTACAAATTAAAACAAAATAATTCCCTTGAAATTAAAGGATCAGTGATCTTTAAGGACCAAATCACCATATAGAAAGAGAGCATGGGTTCCATGTTCTACTTCTTTAAGCTATTTCTCTTAACCTGAAAATTTCAATAACCCATGAGATTCGTTCTCTTTCTGCAAATGCATTCAAACACACCCAACCACAAGCCCTTTTAAATAATCAAATAATACTCTCAAAGAATATTCACCTTCTCATAGATGAATAATCAAATAGGATCAAAATCTTTAGCTTTTTTTTATAAGCTAAAAATAATACATTAAAATAAAGAGGGAGCAGCAAACTCTAAGTCATGAAACATGGCGGATACAAGGAGAGAAGAGAACAAAGAAAAAAAACAAAAGAGAGGGAACTGAAGAAGGTAGAAAAAGAAACAAAGCCAGAAGGAAGGACAAAAAAAAGAGGAAGAGAAAGAAGCTCTCAAGGATCCGACTCAGAGGTCATCTTCAGTTCAATGTTTGCAAGTAGGTTTCTAGAAAAATTTCTTCTTTGATTCAGCTGGGAAAGAAAAAAATGCTGATGACCCCGTTCCCATGCATTTGGAGCTTGATGCAGAAAAAGGCGCATAATAGAATCATGGGCTCTAAGTATAACAGATACAGGCCACATAAAATATATAAAAAATCATCAGTTCATCCCAACGAATCATACATTTGGAGCTTGATGCAGAAAAAGGTGCATAATAGAATCATGGGCTCTAAGTATAACAGATACAGGCCACATAAAATATATAAAAAAATCATCAGTTCATCCCAATGAATCATACCTGAATAAGAGTTGCGGCTTTATGTTTCTTTATATGCAATAATCTTTGACGATTTAAGAAACCACGGATGCTGGACTGTATAATAACACTGGAAGAATACAGTTTTGCATAAGCTCGTCTTAAGAGCCATCTGTAGGCATATTTCTGCACTATAGGAGCAGCTGCCTGCTAACGTTTCACCATATACATCTTTCGAGCAAGGCATCCTACAAAACCCACGACCAGTAAGTTTCAGGACCACTTAACTAAAAAGATAAGTGTACCGAAGCCGTAGTGTGTGAGGCCTTCACGTGAGGGGGATTGTTGGGGTTGGATGAGACTTCAACATCACAAAATAATGAAAACCTAAGGGAGAAGTGAAAGACTAGGTCCCCAAACATCAGTATGAACTAACTCAAAAGAAGAGACCGCACTATTACGAAGAATTACCGAACTGACATGAGTCACATTCGAGAGAGAGCAAATTTGAAAAGCCAGGAACTAAACCGTTGAAGTTTAGATAGGCTGGGGTGTGACGATCATGAAGAATAACTGGGGAGTCACAGAATCGCAGACAACAGATGGAGAATATAAGGTAAGATAATACAATCTTGAGACTCATACCCCTCGCCAATCATATTGCCCATACCATGATCACAGAAAGTAACACAGTCGATGCCAAAGCAATAGAGAAATTTAAAGCTCGAGTGATTTTGCTGATACAATTAGGTTGAATGAAGATTCAGAATATACCGGAGCAGGTCCAGAGGCAAAGATTGGTGTAGTACTACCAACAATCTTGGCAACAGATTGATTCCATGGGGCTCGCAAGAAGGCTAAGGGTTCACCCATCCACGCTCCTTCTGTGGCGGATGCCTCAAGGCCGGACACTCTCTTGGGGGAACTGACAAGCAAGAGTTGGCTGATTTTCCGGATTTCATGGGTGTCACTTACCAAGGGAGTGGCTTCGAGGCTTTCCAACGCCTTGAAGATATTCTTCACCCTCCCTAGTGGTTTGGCAGGCCTTTGTCTGCTTCCATTCTAATTCCTATTTGTTTTCCTAAGTCTTGGCTCTCTGTTTCAAGCCGCTCTCTGCCTGCTGTTTTTCTCTCTTTCTTGTTGGTTCCCTTCCCGGGAATCCTTGACCATCAATAATATTTATTTTGTTCCGATAAAAAAAAACCTTGCCAACAGATTTGGATCCATCTGCTATCGTAATACTGAGGAGAGACTTAGAACTAGTTATATGTGATAAAAGATTTTTGTTACTACAAACATAATTAAGGTGCCTGAATCGAAAATCCAAGAGCTAAAAAGTGAGACTTAATGAGACAAGTCGTAGAACTCGAAGCAATTTTCCAATAAGTTTTGTACGGAAGATAGTTTGCATATTCTACTCTCATTAACAAGATTGACTGGCATGATGATAAGTTAGGATGTCAAAAAGCTCTGATCATCGTGATATAGTCGAATTTTAGAGAGCCCAAAATCTAAGAAAAATTTCGTCGGAAAAAAGTCTTAACAATCACGCTTTAGGACCATGTTGAAGCAGTGGAGAATATATTATAATTCAATGATAACTTAATTAATAAGTAAAATGAGAGGGCTTTTTACATAATGAATTGTCCTAGAATAAAAAGGAAATGAAGTAGGAATAGGAAAGTAACTAAAAGGTTTACTTGAATTCCTCTAACAAATCTAAATGTTCTTCATGTCTAACATATGTTTAGAAGCCCGCTAAGTTTGGCCTAGTGGTCAAGTGAGCACTCTCGCTGCCTAGGTGTCATGAGTTAAAGTAGTGATAGTGATAATATAAAAAATAGGACACCAGATTGAAATATGTGAGAGATTAAATTATTTGATTTACTCTAAGAAAAGGTAAAAGCTATAACAATAGAACGGAAAAAACTCGGACATTGTTGGGTTAATAAACTAGTGTTGAAGGATCCTGAAGCGGGTTATTGATTCTATAATAGGCTTCTTTCAATTTAGGCTAGAAATAATCTCAACTCTAATTGTCAAATAGTTTGACATTCAATATTCTTGTGACAGTAAGGCTGAAAAAGACTTATCAAAGATAGGATATGGAAACCTGAGTTAGACTTGGTCCAGTAAAAGAAAGTATAAGCACATTTGCAGTATGCTTGGAGTGGAAGTACAGCAGCCCTCAACGTGGTGAAATCCCTGTGAGCAATGAAAGTTCTGAACGTGTGCTGTATTTGTTTTGCAGCACTTTTGAGAATCTCTGCACGGCTGGAGTCCAAAATGCCTATCTGACCAGCCCTAAGAAACACTTTTGTCCTCCCCAACTATAAAAGAAAATTGAGACACCACTAGACTTGACCATTCAACCAACTGGAAAACACAGAACAGGAAAGGACAATATGACGATAGATAATTACATACCTGAAATTTTTCAAGCTTTAATTTCCGCAGGATTTTTTCTGCGATGGCTCTCTCATCACAACTGATAAAATACAAGAGTAGTAAAAAAGTGTGTCAGTTACCAAAAAATAAAAGAGAAAAAATGTCAGAAGTGGAATAAAATTATGGACAGGAACTAAAAATACATAATGCCAATGAACTATTAATTAAACCACCTTCCATCAATAAATTCTGAAGCCAGAATTCCAAACCGATCCACAAACTCCATATAAGTCCTTTGTGTGGGATAACCTGCCAAACTAATACGAACCGCCTCCAGCACACCCTGCACCCAACACAAATAGTTCAAATGTCTAACGACGTTCCAAATGTGGCATTGACTGGAAAAAAAAGTATAGAGTTTTTTTGCTCAGAAATAAAGGAATATTATTGAGAGGAAGGTGAGATTCCGAATAGGGAACTGGGAACAACACACACTCAACCGCGGAGGCAGAAAAAGAATACAGATGGAAGCATGAAACATTGGCAGCCAAAACTAGATGAAAATGAATAAAAATGGAGGAAAAACAATCTAATGACTAAGTGGCAGCCAATGATGAAGAGAGAGGCCGATCCGTGCTGTTTTGCATAAAAATTGCCAAGGAAACTGATTGAGCATAATCTCAGTTTAGTTTACTAATAAGTAAATTAACAAGACCTCTCTTGGGGCAAGGGGTATTTAAATTTCTCTGTCCGCACTCACTGAACACTCCTTACTGCAATTTTTTATTTATTAGCAATAACTGCAAACTCATGGTTAATTTGGCTTGGCTCATTAAGAAATTTCATAAAATGACTTTATTTTGAAAGAGAAAACTCCAAAAACGTACATTGTATTATCACTTTTTCGCTGTGGTTTCATTTAGCATCAAAAAAGTACCCCCAACGAAAATAAATAACCAAAACCTGTTATTTTGTACAAAAAGACTAAAGTGTCCTTCTTAGAGTTTCAAATTTCCAAAAAAATGTCATTGAAAACGATTTTTTTCCGACGATCTGGATGGACCTGAGACTTGATAAACATAGTGGCTTGATTTTTGTTTTTTGGGGTTTTTTTGCCTATATTGAAGGGGCATTTCTGGTATTTTTTTAACAAAAATAACAGCTTTCGATAATCAAGTTTTCGTTGGGGGTGCGTTTCTGATGCTTAATGAAAGCACAACCAAAAAGTGATAATATGTGAAAATACAAGGTGTGTTTTTGGAGTTTTCCCTTGTTTAAAAGATAAGTTCAAAAATTAACCAAAAGATAATGAACCATACACGTTCAATAGAACTACTCAAGCAACAAATTGAGCCAATTCTTTAAAAAGCCAAGCTAAGCCAACCCGTGGACACTTAATTGGAATAATTTGGGCATAGTTTAGAACTAATTGAACAAAATATAACTTTATTATGAATTTGGAAACAAAACTCGAGAAACGGTCATGTGCAATCAGCAATCTACGCACTCAACCAAAATGACTACGCCCGCACAAGGCTCCCACTATTGTGGGGATCCGGGGAGGGCCATTAATGTCTGCGGCCTTTGCATTGCCTTCAAGTAATTATTGCAAATCGAATGTTATTTGGAAAAAAGAAAATAATAAGCCCCACCTGGATTTCTAGTGGTACTTGCATTACCAAATGCCTCCAAGAGTGGATTTGACTGGATGAAAGAGTAAATCAATTAGTTGGTATTGGTGAAGAAAACATTTTCATAAAATCCAGAAATGTACACAGAACATCATATTTGGGGGTAATTGAGATATCAGATATGATGAAGCTCTTGTGAGGGGGAATGTTGAATTAAGTCTAATTGATCCCATCCCCAGATCCACAACTTTCAGTTGAGCATATTTCCTTAGCCCCTAAATTTTAAATATAAAATTATTTAATGACTATATTCAATATCCACATTCACGCAAGTGTAACTGTTACTTCGAGAACTTGTTGCTCAACTGTTCTGTCATCAGCAGTAACTCGGCCACCAACGTAAGTGAGATACTGCATTATCATTTTTGTTGCCTCAGTCTTTCCAGCTCCACTTTCTCCACTGATATGTATAGATTGGCTTCGACTGTCATTCATCATTGCTCTGTATCATACAAGCACAAATGATAAACTATAACACTTTAGAAGGTAGCGAAGTAAAACAAAAATCAATACTCAATTTCATTCAATTATATAGTTCAATCGACGGACCTGTATGATGCATCAGCCACGGCAAAGACATGTGGGCTGAATACTCCAAATGGAGCTCCCTTGTACATTTCCATCATATGCACATTGTAAAGATGAGGAAGCTTCATGAATGGATTAACGGCTATCAAAATGCTTCCTGTGTATGTCTATGAGAGAACGATTCAAAACAGTATCAACTCCTCTTAAAATCTAATAATTTATATGTCAGTAAAATCAGATAACCATCTAGATAATAAAAATGGAATCACCATGATTTGAAGTTGGAGCTCACACCAGATAGACAGTATGAATATTTATCATGCATTTTTTTATTAGAACAATCAGCTGAAATTTTTAAAATGAAGCTCTTGTGATTAGTGAATTGGGGTTAAGGAACGAAATTGCCTACTCTAATGACCATAGGATGATAACTTTGAGGGTGGAGTTTGACAGATATATGGACCTTGATCATATCGGATTATGGGCCAAATTTTGTTATTTTTGGAGGATGAAGATTTATATTTTGCGACTTTAGCTGTTAGTTCTTGGTAATGTGAGAGGGGAAGAGATGGTACTTAATTATGGGAAATGGTAAGGGATTGGTAACTGAACCTCAGGTACATCGGGGAGACGTCAAAAAATGGACCACAACAATCTGTTTCGTGCATTCATTAAAACTTTTGGGGAATAAATTTCTCAATATGGTTCTCTCTAATCCACGCACAAAATGCAAATGAACAAGACAGCCTTTTAGTAGAGCTTGCACTTGTAGTTGCATTACTCCATATATTAAACTCAAACACATGTCAGCTGATCATAACCGGAAGGGAGCCCAGCAGATACAACAGTAAAGATCAATCCATGCAGCTGCCAATGCAACATTTTAGTCTTCACATCATTACTAAACGTTAATTGGAACTAAAGACGAATATACCCATCAGATATCACATTAATATCTATTTTCAAAGCTATCTTTTGTCTTCACTGCAATAATAAAATCCATCCATTTTTAGCAGCTTCCTGAGTATAATAGGAAAAGTGAACAACTTCAAAAAAAAAAAAAAAAAAAACCACCACGCTCAACAAAGACACCGGAAAATAA